>JAOYFF010000295.1:0-13847 GCA_025773925.1 Cryptomyrus ogoouensis
ACAGAACTTGAAATGTAGCTACTGACATCTTTTCTTAAAGGGGCCGTTCACACCCCAAAATCAAAACTCCATATTTTTACTCTTACTTGTAGTGTTGGAGAGAACTGCTGTAGCAATGTCTCGCACACATATAATGGAATTATATGGGGTGAAAACTCCACCATAAATGAGCATTAAAACTTCTTAGTTATATTTCAAGTTTTTTTATTATTATTATTTCTGGGGTTTCCATTTTTTATGTATAAATTGAAAGTGTGAATAAAACCAAGTGCTTGGAACTGCACCTTATTTCATATAACGTACAAGATCTCATATTAGGATTGTCTGTACTTTTCAGATGGTCTTCACAAAAGCTGTCATTATCTGAATTAAATTACATTATTTTAATTTATTTTTCAAATGAGACAGTTTGAGATTTTTGTATTAATTATTGTGTTTATATGTCACAGGGAACAGCAGAGACCAGTGTGCATGAGGACCTGAGTACTGGCAGCATGAGGATCTATGTTTCCCATGAGCCAGATGCAGTGGGCATCATCATCGAGGGAAATCCCAGTGCTTACTGGTCTTTGCAATCTGGCCAAAGCATGCAGCCTACTCCTCGGGGTGAATTATTCACTTAATCTCCAATATCCAACCAAACTTTCCAAAACCTTTGAGGGCTTTCAAAGACTTTTTGTGGGACTTGACATACTGCGCCCAAAACCAACCCCCAGGTTCATGACACTTAAAAACAAGCTTCTAGCCTGGGCACTCAAACCTGACCCTCAGCTCTGTACTTATGTTGTCTGTTCAAGAATGTTCTGGCTGCACTTTATAAGGTCAAAAGCTTTAATTTGATGTTAAAATGTTATATACACACACTGTGAAGGTAGCACTTTTTCATGTTGAACAACTTTTCAGCCCAGTGCCATTGTTTGCATATGGTAATTATTTAATAAATGCTGGAAATTGATATCTCTCATTATTTGTTAAAGTTATGTTGATCCTAACTAATTATTTGAAGCCGTTTCAGCTCTTAAAACAAAGGGCAGATTCGTAAAAAACAATAAAATAGAGTACATGGATTCATTCAACTCAAATTCTTATCTGTTCATGTAAATATTACTTATCAAACACATTGACTTTTTTTTAATTGGTTGAAATCAATTTATGGCTGTTTTCTGCAAATTGTGCTTAATCTAATAGCATACATCGAAATGCATATTATTAAGTTTTCCCAACTAAAAATACCAACTAGTTCACTAAACTTGCAAAAAATGCTTGGAAAATGTTGCCTTATTTTTTTCCAAGTTATATCTAAGTAACAGTTTTTACAGTGTAAACAGAATATTATTTAGGAAATAAATATAAAAAATGTACCAGTGGTAAATGCACAATTAAAGTAAAGTCCAGTGCTAACTGCTTCACAGATGCAATGCTGCCATGGCATGTGTTATGGCTGGGGGTGAGGGCTGACACGGGGGGAGGAGCTATTGTAGTGCCTGGTGTTGGCAGGTTGGCAGGATCCTCAGTAGCATTTCTTAGCACACGCACCATGGTGGGATGAGCCAGAGGCTAAAAGTGCTCCAAGAGAGCACCCCACAGAGGGAATGTCCAGAATTGTTCATGATTTCACATTTTTTGAGCATTCCTTTCTCTGAATCTGCCCCAAGTGGGTCCAGGGGTTAGTCTATTTAGTTTATTAACACTGAGGAATACAAAGACTGTCTGCCATAAATCACCTTTATTAGTGCTGTCATCTTCTCTTGTACTTCCTATCCTTTGCAGCCTTGCCCAGTGAGATAAGGAGTTTCACTTTCCTTTTGAGACCTAGCTAGTTTCCTTCCCAACCTGAGAGAGACAAGGAGGGCCATTTTTTTTTTCTTCACTTAGTCCCAGGTGCAAAAACTAGAGAGAGAATGTTCTGCAATGTGTTAAAGTATAGCATCTCTTAATTTTGCAGTAATCTGACTCTTCCTGTATGCCCTATAATCTTTACATTTCTGGGTTTCAAACTTCTGTTGTTACCTTGACTGAATAAAACTACTTCCTGTGATGACATTCGATGTATATAAACAATGGCGCAGTCCAAGATCAAGAGTTTCTGTTGAGTACCTCAATATACAAACTCAAAACAAAAACAGCTTTACTTTAATTTTTATGAATTTCAAACCCATGAGGATCAAAGAAGTAAGCAGGTGAGAGCTATCAAGAGAGATGAAAATTAATTTTGTTACTTGCAAGGGAAGCATTTTGGTCAGCAGTCAGCACTTTGCGGCTGCTGATTATATTGAATGGAGTGCTCGATTAAAGATGGGTACTGTCCCCAGTCGTTTCAACTGGGACAACTTTAAAATAACCAAAAAAACGTCATTGATGAACAGATGACAGCTCGACTGGGAGTAGATGTCTGTACTCAGGAGCCAAAAAGCATCGCAGATGAGAGAAGCACCAAGGTGCCTGACTGTACCTCCTCCTGGTAAGCACTGATATATAACGTCATGTCTATGTTAACAATGTTTTGGCCCTAATTAGTCTTTTATACACAGCACAAATCAGCCACAAACTAAATTCGATGACATGCATAGCATTGTTTTTGGTAATTATTGACAAACAGACCAGTTTGATTTATCAAATGTCATTTTTCCGTTAGTTAACATTCAGACATATGTGTCTGAACAACTAGGGGGCAAGTGCTAAAATTATGGCCTAAAACCTTCAGGTGTCTGCTAGAAAGCTGAAGATGAAGAGGATTTTCACCTTTAATTGACCTAATACCATCAAATATGACCCTATGAATACATCCAAATCAATAAAAGAATGGCTTCACCAGAAGAAAATGAATGTTTTGGAATGGCCCAATCAGAGCCCAGACCTAAATCCAATTAAATATCTGTGGGGTGACCTGAAGGGGGCTGTGTACAAGAGATGCCCTCGCAATCTGGAGCAATTTTTTACAAGGAAGAGTAGGCAAATACTGCCAAGTCAAGATGTGGCTGATATCCTCCTACCCAAAAAGACTGAATGCTGTAATTAAATCAAAAGGTGCTTCAACAAAGTATTTGTTTAGACCCTTAACCCTTGCATACTTATTCAACTTATTGTACGTTTTTTCTTTTATTATATTGTCCCCCAACAGATTTGTTTGTTTTGCAATTGTACAGGTTATAGGTCACATTAAAGGTGGGAAAAGTTTTTAAATGATTTATTGTGGTCTAATTGGGGCGTTTTTCCACCGCACCAGGTACCGTACTTTCGGTACTTCCATAAAGTGCCGAAAGTTTGGTACTACTTTCATGTCGGTTTTCCACTGGCGTAAAAAATGGTACCGGCGCCAAATGACATCATCAGTAACCGCCCCTGACTGACAGCCCAAAATTAAAACAAACAGTTGAGGCTGGAAAATGCGGTTTATTGTTATGTCAGCTTCTATCAGAGTATAAGATTCAGTAAAATCCAAATCATGCTGCCATCAATTACGTTTACGTAGGTACACTTACTTTGGCTAAGCCGATCAAAGCAGTAAGAATTAGCTTACTGCTAATTCAGTCTTTTGAAAGCAAACAAATGATTTAATTATGTTTTTTGATTTTCAAGCGGCATTGTTCGGTGTTTCGCGTGTGCCCCATTTCTTCCAAGCGGCTTGGTATTACATGTGGAACCAGAAACAATTAACATGGAAACTGGGAAACAAACCACACACAAGGGATAAGTAATATTATAAAATGTTGTGAACACATTGTATCCCAGAGAACATTATAAGTAAAATGATTAAAACTTGTAAAACAGACAGACACTACGTATACATCAAACTGTTATGCCCCTTTACGTAACGGAAATAGCTCAGTTAAATTGATGGCAATCAACACCTAAAACAAGTAGAAACAGAAAATATTGCGATCATCCATGTATGCAGCACCGTTCTGTGGTTGTGGAGGAGATGATGACAAATATATCAGCGCTAGGGGGACCCTGTCAAAAACGTACTTAGTGTCAAGAAAGAGGAGAAAGGGTAAGTAATTACTGTATTCCTTCCCAGCCACCAGATGGCGAACTGTCTCAGTTGCGGTCCTAGAGTGAACCGCTTTTTTGCCAAACAAAAGCCCGCGCAAGGTTCCGGGCGTGCATAGGTATCCTAGCAACCAACGGAACGAGACGAATGTCGAAACCAGTGCGCAGGCGCAAATTTGTGGCCGTATAGCAAACATGGAGTCTTCCGAAGGTCTGCGAGTGGAAGAAGAATGCCGAGTAAGGAGAAATCAACAAAATACTTATTTAGCAAACCTTCTTTATTGTATTCATTAGCCGCTTCGGTAACCTTGTTCTTTTATATTGCAGTCGGTCCTTGTCTAACTGTTTTGCCTGTTAGCTTAAATACCGAAACGTTTTTGAATGGCTTATCGCATTTCGCAGCAAATATAATTCAACTAATTTGATTAATTAATTTTTTTAATGCTGCCTCTTTGGTACAGTGCTTAGGTACCGCAACTGGTCACTTCTTAGTAATATCCTGCTGACGACAGTATCGCTCCTAATTGGTCTAATTCACTTTCGAACTTCTGTCATTTAATGTCTTTATCGCGGCTTCAACAAGTCCCTTGAGTATTTTCTAAGATCTCCTAAATAAGTAATAATCATACTGAATAAAATTCAGTTGAACGGAAAAAGATGCGGGACGTAACTCATTTCTCTTGAAAATATGTGTGTAACAGCAGCTGGTTGCATTCGGTGTTTTGAAGCAGATGCATGGATGTAGCTCACGTTGTCATTGCAGCCTGGGAGTGAGAGCTGTACCCCCGAATCCCCTTGCAGCCCACGCAGCGCCACGCATCTGTCCTCCAGCACCAGCGCTGTGTCTCTCGGGGAGGTCATTGCAAACCATGCCAGACAGGTGCTCCGTCCTCACAGACACAACCCCCTCATTCTGCATCTCCTTTAGTGTATGATTGTGACTCTGTGCTGAATTACATGGCAATGTGCCCTAAACTTAAGGTTTTTGTTTTTAAATTGCTGGAGTAACCTGCTCTGATTGTTCTGGTCTGTGTGTATATAAGTGCATGATGTAGATGGTCTGATCCAAAATCTGATATTAAACTTTTGATTATCTGCCGATACTGATACCAATCTGATATATTTTTCCCTTTATCAAGCATTAAATTAGATATTTGTATCAATACATTTCCATGAACATGGCAAACTATCTGCACTTAGTGTTGTAGCTGCGTTGTTTGAGTAGGCTTACATTTTACATGTACATTTACTGCATTTAGCAGACGCCCTTAGCCAGAGCGAGTTACATAAGTGCTTAGATGTCTCATCAGTGAACACATTCAGATACTGTTCAGTAGAACCCAGGCTAAGAATGATATCACTCAAGAAAACTGTTGGCAAGTAATACATTTTTGTTTTAAATAAGAATATAATCTTGGAAGTGCTAGTCCAAGTACTTTCAGAAGAGGTAATCTTCCTTGTGCATTGAGAGATGGTGGGACAGTCGAGTGGTGCTGAAGGTCGGAGAGAGCGTGGTGCAGTGTGTGGTGAGATAAGTTCTTTTAGATAGGAGGGTGCTGGTCCATTTTTGGCTTTGTAGGCAAGCATTAGTGTTTTGAATCTGAGATGGGCAGCTACAGGAAGCCAGTGAAGGGAGGGTAGCAGTGGTGTGGGAGAACTGGGGAAGGTTGAAAATGAGTCAGGCAGCTGCATTCTGGATCTGCTTTTCATTTTATTCATTAACATCTTTCACAAAAATTAACAGAAATATTACATAAAGTGGAAGTTGTGCAAACTCCTGCTAAATTAAATATAATAAATAAATCAATCATAAAAATATCTCTGTATACCCCAACTAACCATTTATAGTGAAAAAGTACACACAAGTCTCCGGTACCAAATATATGATGGAGCTCAGATAAAACTTAAGTAGTGATTAACCAAACAAGAATTAAAGTCTCAAGATATTTTGTATAAATTTTATTGTATTCAGACTTAAGAAAAATCAGCGCAGTACTGTACTGTATACTTCTTATGTCGAATTACTTTGTCATTTCCTATCATACCTTATTTATATAATATACAAACCAGCGAAATTATACCCCTCTAAGTATAAAGTTACCATTGTATGCACTGGCAGCACTATGTTTTGGACTTTAAGACAGCCAGCATATGAGTGAGGCTGGTTGCCGAAACAAGATGTGTAGCGTACCCAAGCCAAGTCTATTAATGTTAACGATATACCTGTAGTATGCATGTGAACTAACAAATATTTTGTATTACTACTAGTTATATATTGAACGATTTTATGTGACCCAAATCATTTTTAGTATTGTTTTTGGCTTAAACGTTGTCTACAGGTTTTTTTGATCTTTCAACAAGCTCCAAAAATATTCCAGTTTGATTGTCAAATGTGCGAATGTGAAAGGGGTGTTTCCACACAGCTGACATGACAGTTCTGACGCACATGCGTTGTTGAACAACTAGTGTTGACCAATCCTCCCCCTCCATTATCCAGTCAGTCCAGCATTTTTTACGAGGATTGACCTGATGCAGATACTGGGTATTAGATTGGTGCATCTCTAGTAAGATGTATCTTTGAACAAAACTCTCATCGGCTTTGTCATCTTTTCCATGATCCAGTTTTATGTATGTGGCAGTGCTAAAGGATGTAAGAGCCTTGTATGCAGATATTGAATTGCTTCTTAGGATTGAGAGATATAACATTAACTGTTTGGTTTTGTGTTTCAGGCCATTGGGTCTTGGTGTCCCCTGCCAGGAGTGGAAGACACTGGTCTGTTGACAGAAGCCTCCATTAGTAACATGGCCCAGGCATCTCCTTGGCCTGCAGAGAACTGTGCCCACCAGGGTTCCCCATCCTTTCTGGCTGATCCTGTAACAGTAGCTGGGGATTCCTCCCTGCGACCACCAGGGGGCGCCTCCTGCTCCTTCCAGCTAGGTACAGAAGGTACACCAAGTGTGCCATCCATTACACGTCTGGTAATGTTCACAAGAATACATAGAAAAGAATTACTTCTCAGGATTTATTAAAGAGTGGCTTTTATGATAAGTTAGTCTATTGCCACCTATTTAAAAAGTATTTATGAATATACAGTATGAATGCCTGAGAAGTTTAATTCTGAGGATGAAAGTCATGATCAGTTTAAATAAAATTAATACAACGATAAAAAAAAATAGCCCTGAACATTTATATATAATCTTTCTATGTGAAGAATTTCAGGATAGTCACCTCTCACCTGCCCTCCCGTTGTTACCGGCAAACTATGGGAAAGTCCACAGCCTGCTGGAAGACACAGTATTTCATCATACAGCCTTGGAGTTTGTAGCTCTGAGGTCAGTCTCTCACCATGTCACAAACAGTTCGTATGTGATCATGACGTGTGTGCAGCAGGTACTAAATGCTTAAAGAATGGTACAGTTTTTCCTGAAAGAGAATTGCTTCATCCTGAACTGCTGGTTAAATTAAATAAAATACTCCAAAAATGATATCTAAAAAACTTACTTGCACATACTGTAACAAATATTAAGTAACACTAATTTTTATACATTATTTTTGAGTGATTCAAATAATTTTAATATGCTTTATTTTTGGCTTATGCGTCACTCAAAAGTATTCCCATGTAATTTTTATGACCGATTCTCGAATGGTCCAATCTGCAGATGTCAAATTTGTGTATCTGGGGGAATGACTGTATATGTGTGTTAATTTTTACATACAGACATGCATGTATAAAGGACCATTCTAAAATGCCTAAGGGAAAGATGCAGTTGTGTAGTTTGTCTCATTTTTTGTTGGTGAAAATTTTCATTGTGTGAACTCAGCAGTTTTGACATTTGTTGTTTTAGAGGATCTCCAGACATTTCTGCTGCATCTGAAACCGAAAGGTTGAGCATCACACTTCAAGGGGATACTGGAATGTGTGAATTCCCTGCGCTTTCACTGTCAGAGCTTTCACAGGGGCGGCTGGACACTGATCATGCCTCACTATCTGTGCACACGGGGCCGATCGCCTTGGCCTCAGAGGAGGATGCAAGCAGCTCCTGCTCACTATCTCAGCACACCCTGTCCCCCGTGTCAGGTGATGACGATGACGTGGCAGATTGCGTCCCTATAATTCTTGAGAAAGACTTGGTTACAGATGGCTCTCAATCTGGAACAGAGAACCAGCATTCAAACTCGGATGGGGGTTCTCCAGACGCTGGTTCTGAAGAGAAGCTGCAGGAGGAAATTCCCACAGAGGAGAACAATTCGAATCGACTTCACAAACAGCTGTGCCATGAAAATGACAGAATTCAATCTGAGAGCGAACCTGAAGAGAACCAAAGCCATCCTCCCAGAAATAGCCAGTCAGTCACCAACTTTGGATTAATGGAAATATCCGCTGGGAGAGAGAGTATTACCACAGAGGTACCGTATGGCATCAACAAAGCAGATCCACGGTGGTCTGCGGGGTTTAGCTTTGAGAGAGGGCATTCAGGGAAACAGCTGTCATCCTCAGGAAATCACACAACTGTGGAAGGATCTTTTGTAGGATCTCTTGTACAACCGGTGTACCAGTCCACTCCATTTATCTTCCCGGGGATTCTCCAAGCAGCTGTACCGCCGTCCTTAGGAAAGCTTTCTGCAGTTGAGTCCAGTGTCGTGGTGTCTTTGGCCTCTGCTAATGAGGCCCGGAATGTCCCAAGCAAACCAACACAAGCTCACACTTTTGATAACAGCAGCACTGCTTTGCGTCCAAGCCCTCTATCTCTTCAGAGGTCTGGAAAGATCCAGTCTTTGCCAAGTCTCAGCTACATGGAGAAAGTGGGGGCTTGGAATGTAAACCAGGCATCAGGAAAAAGCTATTCTGACTTGGCTTTGCATAGTCCTAGGCGGAACCTTGCCGCTTCATTCTCTGGAACCTCTGCTTCAGCTAAGGATTCTCTTTCGCTTCCTAGAAGTGGGGGCTCACATTCATCACCTTTAGCTGGCCATTTCGGTACAACGGGTAAGGAGGCTCAGCCTACCAGGGCTCTTCAGAGTTTGCCCAAACCTGATTCTGGCTCAGGGGCTGGTTGTTTGTCTCCTAGCTTAAGTAGGAACTTGGCCACCTCTGATTCAGACTTGTTCTTGGAAACATCAGAAGGACAAACACCCCAGATAGAGCAGAGACAAAGTGAACCAGCAAGTGAGTGTACAAAGATCCTGGTGAACCAATCTGTTCTGCAGGAGTGTAAAGCTAAAGTCGCTCAGGGAGGAACAGCGGAGTCAGGAGATTTATTGGAGATACAGAAGAAAGATGAGCATTTGTCCAAAGTTGACTTGCACCATTTCAGCAATGTTTCTTCTAACCAAGCCCTTCAGAGTGTGCTCACTAGCTCTCTGGACAGCTACCAGGGTAAGCAGAAGCTGGCAGCCTCCCCATCAGCTGTCTCTTCTGTGCCCAGCCTGGAGGTGGACACCTACACCCACTGGATGACTGACCCTTCCACACCAGTCAAAGACAAGGAGATGAATATTGATGAAAGAATTCCGGTAATAAATCAAATTAAGCCATCATTAGGCAGCTTTTCAAGCATGTTTTGAAACTCTTGTAGCGTGACAGTATAACTTTTTGATAATATATTTTGTAACATTTTAAAATTTGTTATTCATCAGATTATAACAATCATTTACTGTTTTAACAATTCTCATTGTGCAGATGTACCTCCGTAATCTCGGAATTGACCAATCCCCATCGACTATTCTGACTCCTTTCGTGTCCAGAGGACCAATCAGGGAGCCAGAATTCTCACCAACTGATTTCTGCACAATAAAAGATTCCACGCCCACAAAGAGCACACTGCCGTCTGAAGGTATACATTTAGAGCTGTCACCCTGTAATAAAGATGTAATACTAAGTATATTTAGTAACAACTTCTAGTCCATCTATACCATTGCTAACCGCTTACAGAACACCCAGAACTGTTGCACACACACTCACAAACATTATGTGTAATTTAGAGAGAATGTTCAAATTAACTCCATGTTTTTAGACTGTGGGGGCACCTGCAACACAGGGAGACCATGCAATGTGGCAATGCTACCATGTTGCCTTCAATGTTAAGCAATTTTTGCAATTTTGAATTTTTAATGATTTGCTCTTGCTGGGGGGGGGTTATACCTTTGAGCTTTATTGATAACTTTTCTCTTCCAGGTAACACTTCTGAAAAAGGGGAGTTTTCCAGGTCCAGTGTTCTGTCTCTGGGCTCAAGCGCATCCGTTCCACTCAGTTTGGACAGCTTTCAGCCAGACACACCTTCACACATCTCCCAGAAAGACAGATGTCTGAGTCAGTGCAGCCTGCAAGCAGCCATTCATCCACTAGGTGCATCTCTGGACCCTCTACCTCAGCAGCCCCTTGAGAATGAGACACTGTGTGAAGGACAGCATCCTGTCCCAGGGATATCCCAGCAAGCCTCGAGTGAAGGCAGCAAGATCACAGAACATGCTCAGGAAGGAAGATTACAGTCTAGTAAGGCTGAAACCCAAAACACACAAGACTGGGTCTCCTCCACAGATCAGCCAGGCCTGTCTGTTACAGACTCCTCCGTGGGTTGCAGAACACTGCACAAGCTTCTGAACAAGACTGGGAGCACTGTGTCTGAGAGGCCTTCACTCTCTTCCTCCTCAGCCACCATGTGGGGCTCTGAAAACTCTCTTCTCTGTGTACAGAACAAGCTAGGCAGCTTTGCAGGCTCTTTGGCCTCCTCGGGGAATCGTGAGACCACCTCCCTGCTTGGGGACAAGTCTTCTTCAGATTCACTGCTCATAGCTGATGGGCAGAGAGAGACTTCTTCCAGGGAGCCCTTCAGGTCCTCAATGCCATCGACTGACCAGCTCACAGCCACGAGACAAGCAGCTGCGCATCGCATGGGCGTAGACGCGGGTCCATCCTCTGTTGTTGGCATTTCAGGGCAGCCTGCTGGCTTCCTCAGTGATAAATCTGTGCGGCGGGAGCCTGAGGGCTGTAGTGCTGTTGTTCCAGACCAGGCACTCCCTGTATCTGTGTCTGTCCCAGCGGAGGGCTGCCCTGAGGCTGACGTGCAGTCCCAGGAGGTGGCGTTGTTATCCAAGGCCTCATCCAGTGCTTCAATAGAGATGAGGCCAGCCTCAGGCTCCAGAGAAGCGGATCAGAACGCCGAGAGCGATAGCGGCAGTGCTGATGTGCTGGCTGCCAGAGTAGCCAGTCTGCTGAGGAATGAGTCACCGGCCACTGTGGCTTCGAGCGGAGCGAGCTTTGCAGATGAAGAGGAGCGAAGGGCCAGGGGTAAGCCTGCAGTGCATGTGCGTCTGCTGCGGCCTCTCTGTGGCAAACCAAAGTGAAAATTCCTCTGTTTACACTACTCCATAGGAGTAGCGTGGTAGCTCAGCGGGTGGCGCTGTTGCTGCACATCTCCAGTAGGTTTGCATGCTTTTCCCCTTGTTGTGCTGTCCAAGGCTTCACCGGGTTCTCTGTTTTCCTAATTGGCTTCTCTATATTGCTTGTACTTTATCATTCTGTGTGCGCATGTACCCTGCAGTGGATGGAATCTTGTGAGGAATCTTGTGCTGTCCCCCAGCCTGGCATCCTGTCCTGCTGGGATACCCTCCAGCCCCCCCCACCCCCCCCAAAGCCTGACCAGAATAGGCACTTAGGTGGATGGGTGGATGGATGGATGGACATGCATACATATGAACAGAAACCTGTACTGAAATTCTAGAATCAGTCAGTAAGAAACATTTATCTAGGTTGCACGCTTGTGATTGTGGTGTTAACAGTGACATAGAGCTCTTCAGTGTTTTAACTATAGCCCTAATAACAGTGTTCATGCTTGTTTTTCATCAGAGTGGATTAGATTGAAAGTTTTGGGACAGCAGTGTGAGCCACTGGGCCTGAACATACAGGACAGGCAGCGCATTGAGGAAATCAAGCGAGAGCTTCTACTCTGCACCAGACGGCAGACCAAGGTAAACAAAACTATCTGCTCACGGAACTTATTTTGTTACTATTAAACATTCTGATTCATTCTGATTATGTAACGTTCACTGATCTGACCCATGTCTTAAATATCGAAATATATTATATTAATTATATTAATACTTCAGTAATCTACTGATTAATTTGGTTATTAATCAAGTAATTGTTCATATATTATAATATATACATTGTAATTGGTGTGAGGCAGGAACCAACCACACATTGAAGAGTGCACAATCAGTCACACATACAGTCAGTTTAGACACTCTGATTCACTTAAATTGTACGTTTATGGACAATGGAAGGAAACCGGAGGATCCACCAAAAAGCCATGCAAACTCCACACACACAAAGTGGTGCTGTGCAGCGACAGCATTAGCCACTACAACACTGTGCTACCCTTGCACAATGTGCAACGTTAATACTGATGTTGCATGCTTTTCTATGTAAAGATGCACCAATTGAGCCAATATTTACTGCTGATAATTCCTTTTAAATTGGTGATGCATATTGTTTTGCATACCCATGTACTAAACCGTTAGAAAAATGTCTGCTGTGTAGGGCTGGGTACCGAACTTTGGTACTTTTGTGGTACCAACCGAAATCAAGGATTGAAAAATTAATTATCTTTCGGTGCCAAATTCCGATACACAAACAATAAATCTCAGCTTCTGTAATTCTGTCACTGGCTATTTAACGTAACGTTACGCAAACACTTCATGGAGGCTGGAAGGAAAAACATATACCCAGAGTAAACTGGTGTGCATGCGCATGCTGTTGTTTGTGTTTGCTGCATAGTGTGGAAAATGCTTATGAATTCAAAAGTGTGGCTCCACAGGCTTCCAAACTGTGACCATTCAGCCGCATTCTGTGACCATTTTATAGCTAGGTGTACCAGTGTGAAAAAAAGCGCCTCATTAATGCCCAAATATGCCCCCCATATAGTGGCTGACCACATCGTCACATATCATCTGAAATACCCGGAGAGAGTGAGAATTGGTGTGTATGTGTATGTGTGTGAGCTAGATCATCTGATTGCAGTTCCTCAGAGGCACTGCTGTGGAGGGACTTACAGTGATTACTTGCTGATTGCTTGACCACAAGCACCGACACTAACTTAAAGGTTATACGGAAATGCAGAACAAGAGACAGTGCAGATGGAATTATTTTTGAACCTCAATAGGACTGAATACCTTTTTGCTTGCATCTCCATATATTGCAGGTTCCGGCAGTGTAACTTGCCAGCGCTTATTAGCAGAATAACATTACAACATTTTTTATTCTGTGGGAAAATGAAGGATTGATCTGCCAGCCCGGTTTAATAATGAAATATAAAAATGTCGCTGATCGTACAAGTAAAATATAAATAAAAGGCTGTGTCCCGTTATGATTGTGATCGATCCCCCTGTAACTAACCAATAACTAACAAAATGACTTGTTCAGATAAAAGATTTGTGTTGTAATGTTTATTGTATTTTTGTTGATTTAAAAACATATTCGTGTCGAAAAAAGTATTATTCAGGAACCGGTATCGAAAAATTTTGAGCGATACCCAGCCCTACTGCTGTGTGGAATTATTTTTACATCATTAGAAACATTTTGCAAACATTGCACTGCTAAAGGTGGACACCTTATTAGGATCTACTAATAAACATTTCAGCACAAATTTGTTTGCTCACCTAAAGGCGAAACAGAAAAAAGTATTTCTGTGTTTCTGAAAAACAAATCCGTTCCAATAAAGAAGGCTTCAGTACTGCCGACTAACGCTAGTCTGTCAGTAATACAAATGTTTGATAAGAACAGGGTTCCCGCGGGGTCTTAAAAAGTCTAAAATTCAGAAAGTTAAATTTAAGGCCTTAAAATGTCTTTAAAATG
>JAOYFF010000296.1:0-13807 GCA_025773925.1 Cryptomyrus ogoouensis
TCGCGCCCGCAGCTGTCGGTAACACTCACGCTGTCAATTAACAAGGACAGACAAGTACACACGTAAAAATAAAAGTTCAAAATCTTCAACTGAGCATGGCTTTGAAGTCAGTGTGACTTTTCTGATATCAGCTTCTGTGAGAATAACCCGCAAAATCATGATTTCTTGAGAAGCCATCTAGAAGGAAATGACAAAAGAGTAAAAAGTCAGTCGAAGTGTAAAGTCAGGGAAGGTTGACTGCAGAAGATTCTTATGCTCTGCCACTTTGTACTCAAGGATGTATAATGACTCTTCAGTAAAGTGAGGTACCACAATTAATGCAACAATGTCCTTGAGGAGCATGAGCACTTCCCATGTGTTGTCACCCTCTGGAATGTTATGGCCAATAAGCAGAGGAAGAAGCCTAATTAGACATCAATTCTCCTGGCCATTTCCCCCTTTTGCCCTTGGTTGAGAAGCCCTTTGAAATCATCTGAGGCTGATCAGTTTTGTCAGTGAAAGTATAGGGAAATGTTTTGATAGCTTCGTTTAATACATGTAGAGTGATGTATTTCTTTGCCATCAGGTCTTTGAGGCAAACCGACAACTCCACTGGGACCACTCCCTCAAAGACATCATGCATCATGGATAACCACCAATGACATGAAAATGCTCTGAAATTGATGTGAGTGGGCACTGTCCTCTCACACCTGTTTCTCTACATAAATTTGGATTCTGCAGTGATTCTTGCACCTGCCTGTTGTGTGTATCTCTCCCTCTAAGTTGAAATGCACCAGATCTTACCTCTTGGTGTTGTGCATCAGTCCTGGATGCCATGCAAAATCTACAAAACTTGTCCACAATGAAGCTTTCAGAAAATCCTGCAAGAGAGTGGGCACCAAGGTTATCTGCTGACACATAGAGTACCGTTCCTTTAACACTTCTACCAAGATGCTCAATGTAGACCCCATGCTGTTCAAGAGTGGCTAAATCACAAAGAAGTGGGTGCAGAACTCTTTCATAACCACACTCTTTAACAATTTCAGTGTTGCACAAGAGAGCAAGCTGAATTGAGTTTAGTGTGGATCTGTATTTTCCATGCAAGTTTGCAATAACCCAGTAAAGTGCACACATCTTATGTTTTCTTTTAGATGTTCCTAAAGGGTTAGCCACTTCGAAATCATCAATATATAGACCCAAAGCGATTGTGAATTCATCACAACTAAGAAGGGCATTCTCTCTAAAGCCTGAGCCATCACTACATGTCCTATATTCATGTGGTTGTGTCTTGACATAGCCTTATCCAAAATGTCTTTCTTGTTCAATAGTTTCTACAGCATCTGTAAGATGGGAACATATGCTACTGTTTTTCTTCCTTTCTCAACTACAAACTCTATAGGCATTACCAGAGGAAAGTTTCGCATTACATATGATGCTCTTCTTTTACTAGTTGCTAGACATCCATTTTTTCCACATGATTTGGACAATATGTCACTTTCTGCCACAACCTCAACCACCTCTTTCACAACTGGCTCATCTACATGTCCAAAGTGTTTCTGAAGAACAGCCTTTATGTTCTTTTGCAAAAGTGGCTGAGACAGCTGAACTATTTGGCAAAGCTGTTGAATTACTTCCTGAACAAAGCTCTCTGGTATGTGACGGATGGTTTGCATTTTTTAAAAAAGAGCAGCTAAATTATATTCCAACTGTTGTCTTAAATCTTGAGATTGTGTCTCGCTTGCTTCTGCATTAAAATCATCTTGGTCCAATTCACCTGGAAGCATCTCCTGAGCAGCATACTCCTCCTGAGTGTCAATTACACTGTCATTTTCATTCTCGTTACTTTCTATCCTTACTATTAACTCTGGTTTAAACAGTGTCTCATTTTGATCTTGGTGATGCTTGCTTTTGTGTGCACTGAATGTGGAACACAAACTGCTTTCAAAGTTACAGCCTTGAAATGGACACTGAACTTTTTGGTGGTCTTTGAGATGTCTACGCCAAAGGTGGGAAAAATATTTAGTAATCTGACAGGGTTCAAGAAAATCACAAAGCTGACAGCGAAACGACATTAATTATCCTTTCAGACTGTTGTTTTTCATTTGCTGTATGAACACGAGATAAGTGTATTTTAAGGCTATTGAAAGACTTGAAAGTACACAGACATTCTTGATACATGCATGGAAATGGCTGGCTTCTTGCATAGCTCCCATGTTTAATTCTGTAATGTTTTAACAAGTACCCTCTTTTGTCACAAGCAAATATGCAATACTTACATTTCCAGCTCATCCTGATTGGCCTTGCTTTGATCTCCCTGGAATCTGCAGTTACAAAAATACACATTAGATTACTAGCTGACAAAACACATTTACATCTTTTGATCTGTTATCTCCAAATTTCCCACAAACAGCTAACCAAAAGAATTAGAGTGCTACAGCTATTTATTTATCCAGCTTTTCATTCTAATTAACTGAAAATGCACTTGCTAACACCATGCTGATGAGCTCGAGGTTGCATGTCTTTGAAAACTGCTAACTGCTAACCAACATGGATTAGTATTTCTTACATGCGAAAAAAAGGTCAAATTTCAATGTATGCTAGTCTGTTTAATACTTCACTCACAAAGAAATGTAAAAAAGCTCGAATAGGTCAGTGATAAAGTTGCGTTATATCTGCGTTAATAATTATGTTGAACATTTCTGACGATGCATAACCACCACCGAAAAAATAAACGTTTATACGGTGGCGGTTGCAATTGACCGGAACAATAACGTGGTAAAAATAAACATGAACTTAACGTTAGACACAGTTTAATCTTACATGTAGTTTTCTTGCTAACTGTTACATATTTTGTTTAATAAAGGAAAAACAATGTATGAGCTATTTGAGACAATATGAAGTATGAATATGAATATGAAGTCTTACTTACAGTCACCAGCAGACATTAGAAAATGCGCGCTGTATCCATCCGTGACGTCAGTTCAAAGAGCCAATCATATTTTTCCTTGCACACCGTTTCTTTGACAACAGACTAGAATGAGCTCTGTTAAGTACATTCAATTTAAACATTGCAATAGAATGAAAAATATCATGCAAATCGTACAACAAACTAAACAAATGGAGTAATTGGGCAAAACCTTTGGTATTTATGTTTATTGAATCTAAGTGTTTTGAATTAATACAATTTTAGGGATAACAGTGTGGTCTGAGAAAGAACAACAATTATTAACAAGTATTAACAAAAATGACAGCCACCAAAAAAGAACCATTTAGACCAGTGATTGAAGTGTGGGCCACTGGGTAACCATGATAGTACTGCAGGCTTTCTGGTGGCAAACAGATATAATTTTTGAAATATATTTTTCAGGGAAATACTTCATCTTAATCTAAAGTGTGTGTGGGCCTATGAGAAATGTTTGATTTCCAACAGGCCGCATTCCCCCAACTCTGTAGTCAACCTTTGGGTATGGATCTGCCAGTTCATTTGGTTCTAGGAGTTCAAGCTGTTTTGTTGGGCATCTTCTTGTTAATGGCAAATGCAATGTCCTCTTTCAAAACATCAGTAGAAACAGTCGAAACATTTCATACTTCCAGAGCTAAGTTTGGCAAGCTGCATATGTAAACCTGATGTGCCATGAGAAACTGATGTCTTTTTGCTAAGGAGATCAGCACATTTTGAAGTAGGTTGTATGCTGCACAACTCTTTTGAAGAAGCTGTGCTTCGCTTCGAAGCGCATAGTCCATATTGCAACTAATGGTCCAAACACAGATTAACTGTGGGTAATTGTCATGACTCGGCTCAGAGGCCATGGCAAAATTGAAGGACGCAGTGTGTGGAAGTAAAATTGGACATTAGTAGGCCCGGGAGGGGAGGCATATTGGGTCTGTTATGTTTTAGGCCTTAGGCAAGAAGAGATTGTTTTGAATACTGTGTGACCTCGCTTTGTGATAGCTGCCTGCAGTTGGCTCCGCAGAAGCTCGGACCTTGGAGAGGCAGACAGTGGAGCAAAGAGGGGGAGAAACCACCTGCAGGAAGAGACTCGAAGCCGCCCCAACTGGTGCACAAAGAGTTGTAGCCTATTAAAGTAGTTGTAGTAGTCAATATATAATATGTTACGCATCATGTTAATCATACTAATCATATGTTAACCATGTATTTTCAGTGATTCAGGTACAATACGTCAATGTGTTAATCATTAATCAATGGAACACCTAAACATTAACAGTGATTCAATGTCATATAATTAATATCTATATACATATCTCAAGAAGAGTCTTCCAAAGCCAAAACAATTTATTACATTAACTATTACAAACAGAAACAAACAAAACCAAAATGGTATACATTTTGGTTTCTGACTGGATTATGGCCTGTAAAAACCATTACAGGAGTACTACCACCAACACATACAAGTTTTGTGCACATTCATCTAACCCAGACGGTAGTTGAGGCACAGGGTCCACTACAAGGGGTGGAATAACATTAGGCCAGACCTGAGCACCTACCAGGCCATTCCCGAGGATCAGAGACCCCCTCAACTGGCAGTGCTGGGCGAACGGCAAGTGCAACCTCACCCTGAAACAAATCACAATCAAGCATTACTTTATGAAGTGGCACCTGCAGAACATTCAAGCTCATTCCTTGAACTGGTACTGAACTGCCTAATGCAGAATCTTTAGATAAGGGCAACACACCAGCTTTAATAAAAGAGTCAAATGCCCCTGTGTCTCTTAAGATTTTAACCGGCACTTTCACGTCACTGCCTACCATAGATACAAACCCTGATCTGATGAATGGCAAATAAGAATCAAGCACAGTGCCACATAAATATTCTAACTGTGCTTTGACATCAATAGCAGCAGGCGTTTTAAGATCACCAGGTGCAGCCAAGCCAACACCCTTAGGACGCGAGCCTAAAGGAGGTTTGTTTTTACTAGACTTAAGCATAAAGCAATCAGCCTTCCAGTGCCCACGTTTATGACAGAATTGACAGATCTTATCTGCCTCACCGGACACACTAGGCCCACTACCAGGCAGAAGAGGTCCGTTTGAACGGCCAAAACCCTCAGCAGGTGCGCTACCCCCACCACTCGACTGAAATCGGCGCTCAAGAAAAGTGTTCTGATGGGTTAACACGTAATCATCAGCTAAAGCGGCTGCTTCAGCTGCAGTGCGCACCTTCTGTTCACAGACATAAGCAGCAACATGACGGGGAAGAGTTTTTAAACTGTTCAAGCACCATTAAATCGCAGAGACCATCAAAATCTGTGACCTCAACAGAGATACACCAGCGATTAAAATGCATTGTCAAATTCCAGATGGCTCTGTTTTGGACCTCTTTTCCATGATCTAAATTTCTGCCGAACTCCCTCACTTCAGGAACTCGCTCATAAGCCCTCAACATGGCTGATTTTACCTTATCATAATCCTGACTATCGTCAGTCGACAAAGCTGAGAAAGCCTCTTGCGCTTTACCAGTTACAACGCACTGAAGCATCAATGCTCGAGCGGCATTGGGCCAGCTTCGAGCATCAGCTAAGTGTTCGAACAAAAGAAAAAACGTGTCCGGATCACTTTCGGAAAATTTAAGCGCCAAGCGCAAATTTCCACAGACATCAAAATTAAATGGATCTGACAGATCAACACTCGACTGTGAGCCAGAGCTTAACCTAGGTACCGGTGGAATTTTACTATCACGCATAACCTGCAATTTGTGTTCTGGATCTAAACGTGTCTGTTCCGTCTCCTGATGCAACTTCTCAAGCGCCAAGTCTTTTTCAAACGTGGCATTTACCTTATACTTTTCATACTCTATCTGTAACAACAATAACTCTTTACGTTGTTCAAAACTCAAACCCTCTACTGACATAGAAAAAGGAGAGGAAGCATGAACAGGTTTACACTCAACTAAAATCCCTGCAGCAACCAAATTACTTTTAACAATTGTCTTCACCTTATCCTTTATGCTCTAAGAAATGATGCTTAGGTGGAAAGTTTGACTCTGGAAACACCTCTTTAAATCTAACTCTGTGCTCAGAGATCTTAAAGCTCAAATATGCAATTGATTCCTTTGTTTGCACTGGAGAAACAACAAGGTCCAGAATGTCTTTCAAGTCACCAAGTAGTTTCCAAGCTGGTTCATCAGCGGATACTTTTTGTCCAAGTAGCAGAGGAAAAAATCTTAATAGAGTCCAATTTTCATGTGCATTTCCACCTATTGTTTTCCTTAATGCATACGTTAGTGGAACATGGTGGGGACAATTTGTTTTATCAGTCCATTTAAAGAGAAAGTCTTCTATTGCCTTGTTCAAAGTGTCCAAAGTAAAATACTTTCTGGAGATGAATACAGTCTAACAGAGAGCTATTTCAACAGGAACTATTCCCTCAAATAAATCATGGACAATGTCTGGAGGAAAACTGCTGGTAACATTAAAGTAAGTAAAGTTTTCTGACGAAACACAATGCCTTTTCACACCATAACAGTTGTCCAAAGAATTTTCCTCAAGAGCTTTCAAATGACTTGCGTGAGTCTCCTCCATTTTCAAGGAGAAACCTCCAGCTCCAACCTCCTTGGTCTGAAATTCCAATCTATCAGCTGTACAAAATCTAGACACATATCGGCCTGAAAAACTCTGTAAAACCAGCAATACTGTGTACTCCAAGATTATAGGCAACAACACACTGCACTGTACCTTTCAAAGTTTTCCCCAACTTAAGTACAAAAACACCATGTTGTTCTAATATTACAAGATCTCTAATCAAAGGCTCTAACACTTTGTCATAACCATAAACTTTCACATCATTGCTATTGATCAGTGCAGCCAAATGAATAGAGGACAACGAGGAGTGACATCCAGGAGGCAGATTACCTAAAATCCAATACAAAGCACAGATTTTATGTTTGTTTCGGGAGGTGCCTAGGGGATTGCATATTTCAAAATCATCAACATACAAAATCAAAGAAATTGCACATTGTTTTGAGATAAGAGTGTTTCTCTGACAGCTAAGGCCATCCCAGAAAGATTGGTATACCTGTTTATCACTCTCCCCTGGTTGATGTTTTTCACTTAAATTTATAGCCTTATTTAGTACAGTTTCACAATTTAGAAGTTGTTGCAAGGATTTTAGTAAAGGCACATATTGAAAAGACTTTCTATTCTTTTGGTCTAGCACATATTGAACAGGTTCCACAACAATGAAGTGTTTTCTGTAGAAACTATTTCTTTTCCACACAGTAGACAGTAGACCTTGTTTCCCTATTGCAACTTGAAAGGGATTTAAAGTACAAAGTATGGTTACTAACTCTGTCACCAATGATTCATCCAATTAGCAATTGTGATTCTGCAAGAAGGTGCTTAAAGTCTGCTGGGTGATGGGCACAGAGACAGCACCAAGTAAATATTGTAGCTCTTCAAGCAGTTCATTCACATATCCCACCCATAATGCCGATGATCAAGTCTATAGTGTTTGAGAAGCAGAGAACTTCTTGAGTACGGTTTGTCACTTTCTTTACATTTCCACATGTATGGATAACTGCAAAAACATGAGACAAGAGAGCCAAAATATATCTTCTGTGTACCAAGAAAACCACAACTCAAATTTTAAATTAACATTAACTTAGTATAACTGATAGACGTACAAGAAAAAAAAATACAGTAGAACCTTGGATTGCAAGCATAATTCGTTCTGGACACATGCTTGTAATCCAAAGCACTAGTATATCAAAGCGAATTTCCCCATAAGAAACAATGGAAACTCCGATAACACAGGTTAACAGGTCATTTTCATCAGAGGTAATTTTATGTGGGTTTTGTAGTATTTTTCATGCTGATTATTTTTTCTCTAGCACGTCAAGTTTTTGTGATGAAGCTATAAGTAGTATCATAATATTATGTACATGTAGCCTGCCTAAGTCTATTACAAGAGTTGTCTGTTTTTTATCTTATAGACAGCATCAACATTCTACAAGTGACTAGATATTGAGTTATGTCTTATTGACACTTGCCTAGTTACGATTTGAGTATAATTAATTTGACCTAGTGCGCATGCGCATGTCTTGTGTATACAACGTAGTTTGGTGGGAAACACAGGTAGTTGTGCCTCAGGTTTCGTTTTGCTGATGTAAGCTTCTCGACAATTTTTTCATTATTTCTCGAATTGTTGCAAAAGAAATACTAAATCTAACTCTCGAGTTTGAATTTTGGGTTATTGTCCTGGAAATCAAAGGCAACGGTGACAGTCAGCATCAACTGTGTTCAGTTTCTGCCTCTGGTTGATCCACGTAAAGTATTTTTACCTGTTCTCCATATCAAACTGGGCTTGATAAAGAACCTTGTCAAGGCCATGGGTAAAGTTAATTCACAAGGTTTTCAATACCTGGCTGAGAAGTTCCCAAACATAAGCGCTGCACAACTTAAGGAAGGGATATTTATAGGTCTACAGATCAAGTCTGTTTTGCAGGTTCTAGGAAATCACTCTCAGCATCTGAGCTAGAAGCTTGGGATGCATTCAAGTGGCTATGCGAAAACTTTCTGGGAAACCACAAGTCTCCAGTATACAAGAAAACTGGGCTGTCGAATGTCAAAACACACTTCTTTCACTCCCATTTAGAGTTCTTTCCAGAGAATCTTGGTATGGTGAGTGATGAGCAAGGAGAATGCTTTCATCAAGACATTCAGTCAATGGAGCATCGATACCAAGGTTTCTGGAATGAAGGCCGACTACTGCTGGATGCTGTACCGCGACAATCCAGACATGGTGTACACAAGAAAATCAAACTCAAAGCGTTTTTGAAGAAACAATGGTGGTTAACAAACACTTTTCAATTTCTTTATGGACACTGTCTGTTTATTTGATTTTGCTCTAGAGATATTTTACCCTATACTACAGTGATGCTTTTGTTTTAGTACACAATACTTGCAATTACGGTATTAACTATCATTACTCATAACTCAAAAAGTTGACGTGACAATAAAAAAACTGAAAACAGATATGGAATCACTGTGTGATGACCGGCGTGCGGGCAAGCAGGCGAGAGAGCCGTAAATGCGAGTAAACGGGGTTTATTTTGGACAGAACAGCAAACAGGGGAGCACACGGCAAACTCACGTCAATGACAGACCTGGGGAAGCAGACTTGAATGTGGACTAAATACAAAAGACAAGCAGAAAATAATAGGCAACAGGTGATCACAATCGGGGTAGCACGCGTAGGTAATGAGAGGGCGTGGCACACACGAGGCTTGTACGAGCAGGTCATGTGTTTTGGTCTCTGGTGATTTAAAAAAATGTTTTTTTTTGTTGTCCTGTGTAATTTGTCTCCCAACCCAAAATATTTGTATAAAAATGATTAACACAAAATATGAAATAAAACCAGTCAAACTAGCATTCGCTTTCTGGACTGAAATGCCCCGGCCGCCATACTTTCATTACTTCTCTCATTAATTAAATCAGTTTCTGTACTTTTGCAGCAGTTATTGTGAAAATGTAAATATGCAGACATCCCTCACGCAGCACATGAGGCCAGCAAACAATATAATTTACTGTTCTGAACAATCCTGTGTCACGCCCCGCTCCGTCCGATCCTAATGTGTGCCACGCCCACCTCGTTACCTCCTGTTTCTGCCTGATTGTTCCCACCTGTTGCTCGTTACCCTTAGCTTGTCTTTTGTATTTAGTCCTCGTCTGAGTCAGTCTTCCCCAGACTTGTCATTGATGTAATGTTACGTGTGCTGTTCAACCTCCGTTTACCTGCCTGTCTCCGAATAAACCCCGTCTGTCCTGAGTTACGGCTCCGCTTGCCTGCTTGACCGCCAGTTCGCCAGCCCGAAACGTGACAGAATGACAAGTCTCCCAAACAAGCTCAGCGCTACTGGGGAGGGTCTCCCCATGGAAGAAGAAGTAATCCATTGGACGAACCTCCTCGAACTCCGGGAGGATCCAGTGGCCCGTCGATTGATCGACAGGTGTTGGGACCTCCTGCAGGGGAGGTTTCACACCGGTGAGCAACAGCAGAAAGTGGAGGTAGGCAGAAACCTACAGCTGAAGAGGAACCCCCAGCTCCGGAAGGAAGCGGCGAAAGCCACGCCGAGCGCAGCATGAGGGAGAGTCAGCGCTCTGCGGGTTGCCCGCCGAGGTGCCCCCTGCTGGCCACACTCCGCTTGCCTGCTTGACCGCCAGCTCGCCAGCCCGAAACGTGACATCCTGACTAATCTTGAATAATTAATTAATTGCAAGACCTCAATCGTTCATCAAGTTAAAATGTATTAAAATTTCTTCAGACCAAGTTACTTGCAATCCAAGGTTCCACTGTAAATCATGTGGCCATTGCCAGCAATGTTCATGACTCCAGAGGATTGTCACGCCCCGATCATCTGGTCCTCCTGTGTGCCACGCCCCCTCGTTAACCCTGTGTGTGTACAGCTGTTTAATTGTTGTCATTAGTTCCTTGTATTTAGTCCGCGTTTCCGTTCGTTTCCCCAGTCCGGTCATTGCATTGTTGCGTGTATTGTTTATGCTTTATTGCCTGCCTTTTCGTCCGATTAAACCCCGTGTTCCCCAAAGTCTGGTTTCTGGTGGGTTTGTCTGTGCTCCGGGTGCGTACACTCTGACAAGGATTAACTCAATTAAGAGCATGACATAATTATCACACATGTCCTCATGATTTTTAGAACAACAATGATGATCAACAGAAGCTTCCAAATTGGTTGCACAGCAGGGACACAATGAATTGGTGGCAGCTACCCCATAGAAAAAGTAACATTATTTAGTTATTAGCAAATAAATAACAGAATACAAGAAAAAAGTGACACTTGTCATTTGCATTAATTCTGATGTTAGGGGTGAAGTGACTTTATCAGGATGTACATGTTGTGCATGATTAGAAAGGTTAGATTTTCCACTATTCAACCACTGAATTTAATTTAATACAAAATAAGGAAGCCATATTTTTCTCATTGTATGCAGAAAAGGCTTTTGACAGGGTAAATTGGAAATTTCTACTGGCAGCCCTACTAAAATTTGGATTTAGCAAGAACTTTGTAACCTGGATTAAATTTTTACAGTTCACCTAAAGCCTGCGTAAAAACGAATGACCAAATCTCCCCAAGCTTCATTCTCAGAAGGGGTACTAAGCAAGGTTGTCCCTTCTCCTTTAATATTTGCTATATTTATCGAACCATTGGCAGCAGCAATTCGGAAAAATTATATCATCAAAGGTATTCAAACAGCAAATATAACCCATAAAATTATTTATGTGGACGATGTATTACTTTTTCTTCAAAATACACAGGGCTCTCTCTCATAGATAAGTTCTCCTCCATCTCAGATTACTCTATTAATTGGAACAAATCAATTATTCTTCCAATATCTTGTGACTTCCAGTTCAATCCAACTATCCCACTTCAATTTGGGGACATTAGATATTGGGTATTAACATTTCTGCCAAGCTGTCAGATCTGACGCGATTAAATTGCAGTCCTCTGCTTAAAAAGATAGAAGATGACCTTGCATGGTGGAATAATCTGCCCACATCACTTTTGGGAAGAGTAGCAACAATCAAAATGATGATCTTGCCAAAAATTAACTACATGTTCTCAATGGTTCCGAGTCAACCTCCACTGGCTTGATTTAAATCACTGGACTCCTTAATTTCAAAATATCTATGGAAATCCAAACCACCACGAATAAGTTTAAAAACTTTAAAGAAACCCAAAAACTGTGGGGGTATGGAGCTTCCTAGTTTGTACAACTATTTTCTTGCCAATATATTGATATATGTCCTAAAATGGACTACGCAAAACAATTTAAACCTTAACTGGCTGGATATTGAGCAAACTTTCTGTATTCGAATCCAGGACCTGCCATTTATCAGTCATATACTTAAATGACATTGCTGTTTTAAGAGCATTAATATCAGCACATCGCTGACAGCCTGGTGGGAATTTCTTAAAATGAACCAAACTCTGGTCCCATGCAAACTGACACCCACCTGCAACAACACTGACATACTGTTAAATAACTCACCTCTCCGAACTGCCCAGACCTCCGCTTCTGACTGCCAGCTGAAGAAAGAGGAAGAAGTGGAGAGGTAAGAAACCTGAAGACACGGCAGCGATCTTCCTAAGGTACATCTCTCTCCCTGCAGCTTCATTCCCTGCTGGACATCGGGAGGAACCCCACCCGATCTGAGACCCAGTGGTGGAAGCCCTGGACGCCACCACAGCCACTTCAAGCATACAAGCATTCTGCCGCCATTAGCAGCCTACGCTTTCCGGAAAGCAAGCCTGGCTCTTAAATGGTTTGGGATGCCATTCCATGGGTCCCAAAGGGCTTTAAAGGTGCAACTCCTGTGGGCAAGTAGCAAACCCCGGGTCCATCCTAAGTGGTTTCAATCCCGACAGCCGACATTCCGCCCCTCGCGGGGCCTAGCCTTCCCGTGCCTGCTGTTCCGGAGCCGGCGGTTCCTGCGGCACCCCCCGGCTGTTCTGGAGCTGGCGGTTCCTGCAGCACCCCCTGCTGGTCCTGAGCCAGTGGTTCCTACACCGCCTCCCGAGCCTGTTCCTGTGCCGCCTGACCAGCCTATTCTGCCCGTGCCTGACCCACCTGTTCTGCTCGTGCCAGAAGCACCTGTTCTGCCCATGCCTGACTTGCCTATCTCCGAGGTCCCAGCGCCGGAGGTGCTTGGTGGTGGACGGCGTCTTTGCCTGCTGTGGCTTCACTGTAGCCTGCAGCGGCTTCCCCTCCCTCCTCACCTCCGCCTGGCCCTCGGTCTGCCTCCTTGCCCCCTTTGGGGTATCCTCCTGCCTCGCGGTCGCCTGTGGCCCCTCCGGCTGGCGTTTTGCTGTTTAGCAAATACAAATCACGTCGTTTTACCATAAATTAAGAGTGCACTGAAAAAGTTTCACAGAAACTAACTATAGCAATAAGTTACATTTATTTTAAAAAGGAGAAGTTAGCTAAGGCAAACGTGCTACATTTGAACCAAATATTGTTTCGTGGGGATGTACAAACTTTAAAACGTTTCCTCAGTCTCTTATACTCACTTTATCATCATTTATTCTTGTGCAGCGATAAAATACTTTGAACTCAAAGAAGAAACTACCTCATGTTTGAAATAAAGTACATGAGGGGAATACAAAAACACCGCAAAGTGTATCTTGTCTTGAATGATGAATATGGATAGAAAACATGTTATCATAAAAATGTGGCATGAAGATTAATTAATTTCTCCTTTAGCGTTTTCAGATGCTCTTAATGCCTGAATCAGGTAATGGCGGTTAGTGACTAACCGTTAGTCGAATTCACCTTGGTCCACCCAGAAGCGATGTCATCACATCATATGAGAAAAAAACTGAACTGATGTAAAATTGTCCATCAAGTGAAATTACAATTTTTTATTTGTTCTGTGGAATTGCAATTTAGTTTTAATTAATATGAAAAAAACTGGTTTAAACCATAAAACAACTGTATTGCATTAGCTTAATATAAAACTGTTTTAAATGAATGACAGTTTTCACTTTTCTGAGTGTGGGATAGGCAGTTTTTCAAGGAACACTGAGAAAGAAAATGTTCCAGGATCTGTCACTCGTCCTCCACTTTGATGATCAGTGGTCCAGATCTGAGAGAAGAGCATCAGACAAGTTGCAGCAATCCACGATGTGGCAGGACGACCGGCAGAGGAGCAGACAAAGAGAGCCCAAGTAGTTGTAGACGGAATAATATCATTTATTTTATTTCTCTTCTTTTTTTTTCCTCTTTTCTTAAAAAATACAAACACGTACGGAGACAAAAATTCACCGCAAAAACTAAACAAAAGAAAGGAAAAGCA
>JAOYFF010000297.1:0-13760 GCA_025773925.1 Cryptomyrus ogoouensis
CATGTCTTACAAGGGTCAGGGGTGGGTCTATACTGTGGGGCGTGATTGTATGGGGAGTGACGTCACTCGCAGTCGACAACCAAGAGGGGTATGTGCAAAAAATTGCACATACCTGGGGTCTTTTTTGTGCATACTCAACTGATAAATGAGGCCAGTGGACTTGTATGAAAAGTCCCAGGTTTAACCCAGTAGAAGGGCTGTACAGTCACTTCCATTGCTCTAAGATGCATAAATTGTTCATCAGTTCACAAGCAGACTTGGCCACAAAAATGGTTTAGGTTAACTGCAATGTCTGCTCTGCCATCTACTAGCATTCAGTGTGCATCTTTGCTCTTTACCTACAGGAAGTGATCACCAACGAGCATGTTGTTGCCATGATGAAAGCAGCCATCACTGAGTCGGAGGCCATACCCATTTTTGTGAGTTTTCCCGAAATTTAGGGTGAAGCCTAGTGATGCAGGAGAATATGTGATATACAGCACTCATCATTACTGCATGTGTCCGGTATATGGAGCCATGTGTAATATGAAACAAAAATGATGCTTTATTTGCCCTTTCTACATGTACAGGTAAATTGGAATGCTATTTGCACTTTCCATCTTGGTCTCCTTTTTTAAAGTGAGTGAAGTTTGGGCTCACAGCACAGGGTCAGCCATTTAACTGCACCCCGGTAGCATTTTTCAGGGCGTTAAGGGGATGTGACTATTCTTCTGAGCATGGGATTTGAACTGGACACCTTCTGATGTCAGGCACAGAGGTCTAACCACTGAGCCACACAGTTCCCAAGTGATATGTGTACTATGGAGGTCCTTAGATAATATGGAAATGTGTCCATGTTAGGAGCCGAAGATGACACGCTCCAAACTGAAGGAAGTGGTGGAGAGAGGCGTGGTGAGTGCCCTGCAAGTCAGTGTAACTGTCTTTGCTTAACACAACACTTAGAATATTCTTATTGCGGTTATTTCTGTGAAAACACTTCCCCTTTAAGATTATTTACTATGCCAGGCAACTGCCCACTGTCCGCTAAGTTTGACTCATCTACCCTTTCAAATGCTACTTGGTATACCTGTTTTGGGTAAATTGATGTTAAATGAGTTTGTGTAACACTTTGTCTTTCGTGTTAGCTTGTTTTTGAAGCTTGTTAGTGTATTAAAAACACTGTTTTTAGGTTATTCCTACATGGAACATCTCCCCTATAAAGAAGCCTGAGAGGGATAAGGTAAGCAAACTTAGGTTCCTCCAGTTCTGTGTGCATGCTTTCATAATCCTGCAGTAGTGTTTAGTTTTCACCTTCACAGTCCTGCAGTAGTACTTAGTGTTCACGCCTTCACAGTCCTGCAGTGGTGCTCAATTTGCACTTTCACAGTCCTGCAGTAATGCTGAAGTAGCTGCACTTGCTTGTGTGTTGCAGCTTTCTGAAGAGTTCATGACTTATTTTTTTGGGATTCTCCAGCCTCCCCAGTTTGTAGACATTCCTCTGGAGGAAGAGGATTCTTCTGATGAAGAATATTGCCCTGATGAGGAAGAGGAAGATGAGACTGCAGAAGAGGTGAGTGGACCAAGTGTTTCCTGGTTTCGGGTTCATCATTCAAAATGAAAATGTTGTGCTATAGCACATTTTTATGCTGAACTAATCAGAACTTTACTGTCCCACTAATATCTGCTATATATATATATACATATAATACTGTCCATGTAACATTTAGTGAGGCACTGTGAATAACGTTGTGCTGCTGGCTTCAGACACTCCTAGAGAGTGACATGGAGAGCACAGCCTCCTCTCCGCGGGGCAGCCGAGCAGGACCACCCAGGGCTGTAATCGAGTATGATGAGGAGTGCAGTAGCAGCCCAACACAGGTGACCTGGTACTCCTCTGTGCTACCAACATAGAAACACTCTGCATTTTGAGCTCGGTGTCCTGTCTAGATGTTGTTTTATAAAGATCTGGCCCATCCCCCATGACATAACTCTTCATTAAGGGAGAACACCAGTCAAGGCACCTCCAGGTGGAGGTGGTTCCCATGGGCCCCCCGCCTCCCCCACAGCCACTGAGCTCCCCATCCCTTCCCATGGCCTTGTCCGAATGCAGCTTCATGGAGAAGCTTCACGCAGTTGAACAGGAACTGGCCACTGGACCAGTATCTATGGAGCCCTTCCAGGTGTGCTGACTGTGTCACCGTGACATGGATCGAATTATGATTAATGGTGCAAAGTCACCACCCAGGCTACTCTCCAGGCTGTAAGCTTGATTCCTTGAAGTGTAGTACATGTGCTGCAGTTGAATTTTATTCATTAATTTGAATGTGTAATAAAGATGTGAATTTCATCTCAACTCATGTTTCATTTCAACTCATGTTCCCCCTGCTGCTTCCCCGATTTCACAGGCCCTGAATAGCAATGGCGGCCATGGGAACAGCCTAATGGCCTTCCGCACACGCTCCAAGCGCCCCTTGCGGGATGTCCCACTGGGTCAGCTGGAGGCAGAGCTCCGTGCCCCTGACATCACCCCGGACATGTACGAGTGTGACTCTGGCCCTGAGGACAGGGAGTGGACCCAGTGGCTGCAGGGTCTCATGGCATCAGATGTGGAGAATGAGGGTGAGACTGGATGGTCCTACGGGCACTGTTGCTGTGTGCTTTTTGATGAAAAGTGGAGCTTTTTTGTAATGCTGGGTATTGGCAATTAGATTTGATTCCGATCCGGTTGAAAGGAATGAGTTATGAAATACTACATAGTAGATTTCCATATTTGGAGAGATGGAACACAAATTTTAAAATGCAGAGTCACTGTAAACAAATTGTGAAAAGCACTAAAGAAAGGCCAAAGTGTGTGTATATATATATATATATATATATAGACAGAGACACACACACAGTATATCTCAAAATATTTAAACTAAACGTATTGTTTAGGGCTGGGAATGGAACCTGACCTACATTTAGGGGCATAACGGTATGCATTCACAGCTCGGTTACAAACCTTAGTTTTAGGTGCAGTTTCGGTACAGCAGGGAAAATGGAATTTGTTTTGAAATTATGTCTTTATTATTATAACTGCATATACAAACAGAATTAGAAATGGTTGTAAACCAACACCGATGTGTCTGAATAACAAAACCTGAGAAACATTTATTTGCATATTATAAAAATATAACAATCATGAACTAAGTGAACTAAATCCCATCTAAATCCCATGTTCTATACTTTAGGCAGAAAAGTTGGGGTAGTAACCAAAAGACAGTCATTTCAGTTCAGTTCATTTCAGTTCAATTGTAATTGAGAAACTGTAATGTGTAGCATATTCACATTACAGTTTCTCAAAGTACTTTACATTATCCCTGCCCAAAGCCCAGTGATCAAGCAAGAAGCAACAGTGGCAAGAAGAACTCCCTAGAAGGAAGAAATCTTGGGAGGAACCAGACTCAAAGGGGGAACTCGTCCTCCAGGGGCTGAGAGAGGAAGTCAAATGAACAAGATGGCAAAATCCTAATTTACGCAGTCCAAATTTTAAGATGTTGATGTTAATGTGGGGAGGGGGTAGGCAGGTAATGGCAGGCAGGTGCTGTTGCTGCTTCTGATGGCAGGATGAACAGTGGTACAGCAGCAGGGAAGGAAGGGGAGATGTCACAGGCAGAAGGGGGGGCAGGCTGGAAGGACGTCACGGGTAGTAGGGGCGTTCCAGGCAGCAGGGTAGGCATAATATCTTAATTTTTCTTTTTGGTCTCCAAGCAGCATACTCAAGGAGGGGTGGAGGGAAAAAGTACATTAGCCAAAGTAGGGGTGACTAGGGGCAATGAAAAAGTCAGCTGAGTGCAATATGTAAGCTCCGGCAGATATGGCTATGGCAGCATAAGTAGGAGCGAGAGGCAAATAAGAACGCAGGCATGGGGAGTCCCTGAACATCAGCACTCCAGTTCCACAAGGGAGTGTGAAGTGTAACAGCACTGACAGTTCAGTTCATCCAAAGCCAATGGCACCGATCCCCACCCAGCTCATACTGTAGGCCTGACTGGGGATGAGCAGTTAGTTAAACCAGATTATGCAGTTACGCAGTTAGCTACTGTCCAGTAGGTTTTCTATCCTACATGGTTTCTTATGAGCCATACCTGTTATCAGGAAAATACCAGAAACAGGTGTGGCTCATCAGAAGCCAGGTAGAATATAAAACCTACTGGATAGTAGCTCTCCAGGGCTAGAGTTGGAGACCTCTGCCCTATAAATTTGACCAAAAAAGTGTGTTTTTAGCCTAGACTTGAATATTGAGAGTGAGAATCTCGCACATCCACATCCATTTTTTCTGTGATTAACATAAGGACATTTTTTGCCATCCGACACAGGAAGTCTAGTAGACAGTCATCTAACCAAGAGAGCTGGGATGCATAATCTGGTTTAACAGACATATTTGGGTATCATCAAAGCTGGTCCAGTGTTCTATGACCAGGATGTTCCTCCCGGATCCGAGGTTAGACCAATGGACAGACCCACCTGTCCAGTTCACAGGCACAGACTTTCCCAGAGAGGCTGAGGATTGTGATCCCCCTGAAGTTGGAGCACATCCTCCGGTCCCTTTAAAGACTGGGACCCCCCCATCCCAGTCTATCGATCCAAAGGCACTGTCCCCAATCTCTACGCAATTTTGAAGAGGCCCAACAACATCAAGAGCTTTCACAAACTCAGGGCGAATCTCATCCACCCCCGGAGCCTTACTGCCGAAGTGTTTTTTGACTATTTCAGTGACCACCTCTGAGTCTTCCAGCTTTACTTTCTCCAAGGAAGGCGTGTCAGTGGGATTCAGGAGATCCTCAAATACTCTTTCCACCACCTAACTATATCCCCATTTGAAGTTAACAGTTCTCCCTCCCTTCGGTAAACAGGTAAAGCCCTACTACCCCCTCCTGAGTTACCTGACAAGTTGAAAATACCTTTTCCATGGCCTTACCAAACTCCTCCCACGCCTGTATTTTTGCATCAGCAAAGATGCATTCTGCTTAGCCTGCCAGTACCTGTCACTTGCTTTAGGAGTCCCACCAGCTCAGAATGTCTACTTCTTCAGCCTACCTGCTGCCCTTTACTGCTGGTGTCCACTACTGGGTTTGGGGATTGCCACCACGACAGCCACCAACAACCTGTTGTCTACATCTCTGCACAGCCACCTAAACAATGGAGTCCCAGAAGATCACTTACTCAAGCCCAATGTCCCCTGTCTCCCTCGGGATACAATAGAAGTTCTGCCAGAGGTACGAGTTGATGATCTCCCAGACAGAGGCCTCCTCATCCACTCCCAGCACACTCCTTCTTTGTGTTTGGATGTAACTGGTCTGTCCAACATTTTCCCCCACTATCTGATCCAGTTCACCTCCGGGTGGGCATCAGTTGACAGCCCCTATTGGGCCAAAACATTTGGATGCAGATCTGATGATACAATTACAAAATTGCTCATTGAGCTGTGGCCTAGGGTGCTCTGGTGCCAGGTACACTTATGAAAACCAGTGGTGTTTGTTAGGGACTAACTGTGTTTAGCACAATGTCCAGTAACAGCACACTGCTCAGGTTCAGATTGGGCAGGCCATTCCTCCCCATCACATCCTTCCAGGTATCACTGTCATTACCAAAATGAGCATTAAAGTCCCCCAGCAGAACAATAAAGTCCCCATTGGGGGTGTCTTCCAGCATCCCATCCAAGTCTAAGAAGGCTGAATACTCTGAACTAGTGTTCGGTGAATATGCACAGACAATAGTCATAGCCCGTCTCCTGACTTGAAGTCAAAAGGACGCCACCCTCTTGTTCACCTGGATAAACTGCAACGTACCGACACTGAACTGGGGGGCTAGTAATAGACCCACACCTGCTTGGCACTTGTCATGGAAAGCAACTCTAGAGTGCAGTAGAGTCCAACCCCTCTCCAGGAGTTCTAGGGCTTGAACCGTGTGTTGAGGTGACCCCGACTGTACCTGCCTCATCAGCTCAGGCTCCTTTCCCACCCAAGAGGTTACATTCATGTCCCTAAAGTTAGATTTAGTAGCCAACAATTGGTCTGCCAAGGAACTCGCCTTTGACTCTCACCCGATCTACACCACACCTGACCCTCATGGCCCCTTTTGCAGGTGGTAGACCCATTGGAAAGTGGACCCAGGTTACCATTTCAGGCTATGCCCAGCTAGGTTTCATGGATGGAGGTACAGCCAACAGGCGTTTGCCCTCGAGCTCCTTCAGGCCTGGGTTCAGGGTGGGGTCCCCAGTCTCCCCAATCTGGGCAGGGTCTTTTGTGGCCATTTTCATGGGGCCCTATGTGAATAACACTTAGTTTGATCACTCACCTAGGACCAGTTTCCCTTGGGAGACCCTTCCCGGTGCAAACCCTGAGAACATAGCTCCAAGGATTATTGAGGCACACAAACCCTTCCACTACTATAAGGTGGTGATTCATGAAGGGGCTTTTGATTCTGTGGTATATATGCAAACTTTGTGTTTATTAATGTACATCTTGATAGTCAGTTGCTGATTTACTGTTAGATTATAATCACCACTTGATTTACTGCTGTACCACGTAGTGGTTGGCACTACGTGTGCGGTTATACAAAATTAATCAGCATTCTTCAGATTCAAGAATTCAGCAGTGTTGTGGTATGATGTACTTTAGCAAACGCTCTGGCTGAGTGCCCTATGCACTGTGCTAACCACTACATCCTCACTTTATTGTGCCCTTTCAGAGGAGGCAGATGATGATGATGACCCAGAGTACAACTTTCTGGAGGACATAGACGAACCGGACCTGGAGGACTACCGTAATGACCGGGCAGTCCGCATCACCAGTGCGTATCTCTGCATCAAGAGTTCTTTGATTTGAATGACCATACAAGATAGGCAGGAGACAAGAGAAATGAATAATGTTTTAAAACATGGATTTCTCAAAATTTCTATATGCAAACATTGTTTATTTCAGATATAAACATGTCATAAGTGCCCAGAGAAAACTTTTACATTAGAATTATGAATATTAAAAAGTAGCTACCAAGCAAAGATTTTAAAAGACCCAAATGAAATATTTATGGAATACTGATCACTTCAATACCTCGTTTCTGCCAACGTGATGCTGGTGCTGGGTTTTTTCCCAATCTGGAACTGATTCCATGCGTTTCCACCGCAAAAAACTAGCCCTGTGTCAGAGAAAACAGCACCAGCATGTAAACTCAGAAAAGCTTGTCTCAGAATTCGGAACTGTAGTGGAAGAGAAAGTGCGACTGGCTATCGTGTCCAAATCTTCTGCAAATTTTCTGTATACCCAGAAAATTCAGTCCATAACCGATATAATTTTGTCTAATGTTGCTAGTGCTGGCAGTGAATCAGTTTGCCAACTTGAATAGCAGAATAATGTTGCATTGTTTTTTCATTCTGTGGAAAACAAAAGATCAATCTACTGTCCAGATTTAATAATAAATTATGAATGCAGTAGGTTGCATAAATGAAATATTGTGGTGCTTGAGTGGTAAAGAGATCATGAGGTGGACAGCAAAGTTCAATGTTTTGCACACTATTTTAATTTGCGATCCTTGAAAGGACAGTGGTAAACGGACACCGACAGGATTCATGGTGTTCATGTGTTTCTTTTAATGACAGCAGTCAATATAACAACTGAACTGCACATCAGAACATTTCTTTTTATGACAATTATCCACAATGTGTGCAGTGTATCTTTCTGGGCTTTAAAAAAAACGCAGATATTTTTGTCTGCTTTTCAAGTGGTTGACGCGACATATTTTCCGATGCGTGCTCTCTGTCCGCTGGTGGTAGTGTGCTCACCTGTGTGTGCGCTCACATATCTGTGTGCACGCATTGGGGCGGAACTCCGCCATGCACAATACAGAGAGCAGAGGAAAATTGTAAACGTGCAACCGTGTAGAGACAAAAATGACAGGCTTGTGTAAATAAGATAAATAACATAAGGCTATTTAGTTTGTTTAATAAAAGGACAATGTATAGACCTGTTCTATAGGAAAGGTAACCTTAAATGATTTCTGTTGTGATCTGGCACTATATAGAAAATAAAATTTAATAAAATTAACTTGACCTTCAAGGGGGGGCGGGAGGTGCTGTTGGGGGGCCGGGGTGCCCCCCTAATATAATGGTCGGGGAAACACTGGTATGGAATGAAGTTGGCTGGTTTATCTCCATGTTGACAACTTTGTTTTTCATGATGTCATACCTCTTTTATCCTACTCATACAGAAAAGGAGGTAAATAAGCTGATGGAGGAGCTGTTTGAAACGGTAAGGTTCAGCAAGAATAATAAGTTTTATTATTATAGTGCCTTTCTCAAACTCAAGGATGCTTCACAATATGTTCCATGTTATATGTTAAGGTCTTTCTATGCTTTCTTAGTTCCATGATGATCTTGGGGTCCAGGATGTTGATGAAGAATTGCATGAAGAAGAACAAGAAAAGGATGAAGCAGTACCAGCAGCAGGGTCCCCAAAATTCAACATCCCACAAGCCATCAGGTAAGGCTTCCTAAATTCTGTAGCTAGCCTCGTAGCTTACGCAATAGCCTACACCATAACCTGAGGCGCACCTCCCCAGAAATGTAACTATAGGCATCAGGCTATGGCGTAAGATACATGGCTGTGTTGCTAGATATGGCATAGATTCTATGCAGAAATATACATCATCCTTAAGATTTGTTTCTTATTATTTCTATGCTGTGACATTTATTCCTGTTGCAGTCCTTAAATACAATAAATTTAACACATGTAAATTTAATACATCAACCCTTTGGAGTAGGCTATGCTGCTCGCGTTATGAAACAGAAATTTTGCCAAAACGTTTTTAAAAATTCTTTTTGTTTTTGTCATAGAAATGCTTAAAAACACCCCCAGAAACTTTGAACGATCTACTTTTCAAATTGCCAAAAGTATTAGGACACCTGCCTTTACACACACATGAACTTTAATGACATCCCATTCTTAATACAAAGGTTTTAATATGGAGTTGGCCCACCCTTTGCAGCTATAACAGCTTCAACTCTTCTGGAAAAGCTGTCCACGAGGTTTAGGAGTGTGTTTATGGGATTTTTTGACCATTTTTCCATTTGTGCGGTCAGGCACTGATGTTGGGCGAGAAGGCCTGGCTCGCAATCTCCGCTCTAATTCATCACAAAGGTGTTCTGTCGTGTTGAGGTCAGGGCTCTGTGCAGGCCAGTCAAATTCCTCCACACCAGACTCGCTCATCCATGTCCTTATGGATCTTGCTTTGTGCATTGGTCCACAGTCATGTTGGAACAGGAAGGGGCCATCCCAAATTGTTTCCACAAAGTTGGGAACATGAAATTGTCCAAAATGGCTTTGAATGTCCTTTCACTGCAACTAAGACAACCCAACCCTTGAAAAACAACCCCACACCATAATCCCCCCTCCACCAAACTTTACACTTGGTACAATGCAGTCAGGCAAGTACTATCCTCCTGGCAACCGCCAAACCCAAACTCGTCCATCGGATTGTCAGACAGAGAAGTGTGATTCATCACTCCAGAGAACACGTCTCCCTTGCTCTAGAGTCCAGTGGTGGCGTGCTTTACACCACTGCATTTGACGCTTTGCATTGCACTTGGTGATGTAAGGTTTGGATGCAGCTGCTTGGCCATGGAAACCCATTCCATGAAGTTCTCTGCACACTGTTCTAGAGCTAATCTGAAGGCCACACAAAGTTTGGAGGTCTGTAGCTATTGACTCTACCAACAGTTGATGACTTCTGCACACTGTGCACCTCAGCATGCACTGTCCCCACTCTCTGATTTTACGTGACCTGCCACTTTGTGGCTGAGTTGCTGTTCCCAATTGCTTCCACTTTGTTATAATACCACCAACAGTCGACCGTGGAATATTTAGTAGTGAGGAAATTTTACGAATGGACTTCGCATCCTATCATGGTACCATGCTTGAATTGAGAGCTACCCATTCTTTTTTGTAGAAGCAGTCTGCATGCCTAGGTGCTTGATTTTATATACCTGTGGCTATGGAAGTGATTGGAATGCCTGAATTCAATGATTTGGAGGGGTGTCCCAATACTTTTGGCAATATAGTGTATATAGGTCGAAATTAAATATATTTTTAGTGCAACATAAGGAGAATAAAAAGAACAAGAGTGACTAACTCGAGTGCCTGTGTCACAAAGCAGCGCTGACTGCCCACCTATATATATAACGTTACAATAATCCCGCGGTTGTTACTTGCGCAAGAAAACGCATAAAAACTCTCAGAAATAAGATTGACTAGCTGCAACCTTTTATTTTGTGATGTGAGAGAGTTTCACTGAGGAAATGCGGTAAAATACATTGCTTCAATTCATGGATAACTGCAAATTTGGGTAAGCAGTAACTCTGCAAATTACAAAATGGCGCTTGTTTTCTAAATTTGTTCGCTACTGTAAACACTTCTTTATAAATATATTCAAACTGTTGGTAACTAGGTTCTTTTAGTATTTTTCTCTACCTTTATGAGTTTTTTTGCATGTATAAGACTAAAAAGCAGTAGTTTTATTTAACTTACATTTCTCTAAATATATATTGTAAAATAGCTTAAAATAGTATAGATTGTATTTGTAGGCCATAACTTAAGTGCTGGTTCTTAAGTTAGCATTAGTCAGAACATTCTTTTTTACGAAACATTGGTTAGCTACTTTACAATGTGTTGCTAATTAATATTTACAACTAATTATTCACTACAGTTTTGCTGTGTAAATTTTACAGTTGGGGATATCCACGAACAAGCCAGTAATAGGACACAATAGTTCCTGGATTCAGTCAGATGCAGTTCATCCAAAAATCATTTGACTACATATATCACTGTCTCAAATACACACGTAGGAGAGCAAGCACCAATTTTTTATTGTGTGTACCCATAAGGAACCATGTTGCAATTGCATTGTGGAGGCTGGCTACAACAAATACACAACAGTGGGGCACTTAAACTTTTTCCTTCCCACATCACCTTATGAGAGCTCTTTTTTGTAGTTTCACTGGTCTTCTTTTTATTTTTTTTATGTTTTAATAATTTGCACCGTACTGGTAGTCTGCATTTTTTTTGTTGCATATTCTCCTCAATACATGAAACACTTGAAATAGTAAATATGGCTCTGCTTAAATTTACAGTACATTGTAACACTTGCCCACACGCCAGCGTGTCATGGGTTTTCAGTCAGATCGCCAGAGCTAGGCTGGAGCCAATTTTTTAGCTACGGCACCAGTTGATTGGCAGTAGGTGAGCGTGGAACTGGTTCCAAATTAGATCCTGTCTTGGCACCAGCATTGTGTTAGTGGGAACAGGGTATAAAAGTTTTTGATAGATCTTTTTCAAAGTTCTCAGGAATATTGTATAGGTATTGACCTGGAGTCCATTTCATTTTGAGACAAATCGCATCAAAATCGAAGCGGAGTGCATTAGTGGTGGCTAGGGTTGAGAATGAAACTAGGTTCCAAATTAGAACTGATAAGAAAATACTGGGCACCCAATTTAAAATTTTATTTATTTATTTATTTATTGAATTTCAGTTCTCCTTATCAGTTCATAAACATTACATATTTGCCATTACCTGTTTTAGGTGAATATGTCATGCACCAGCGTAAAACAGGCTAGCATGTGTGATAACGTTGTGAAAGATAGTGAATGGTCAAAAGTGTAGTTTCACTTTATTAAAGAAAACAACAACAATTGACACACATCGAATCGATTCTTAAATGATATAACTGCTGACATTATTTGTTCTAAATCATCAATGGTGTTTCGACCAAAGCTCAGTTATCCCCTCTGGAGTCGGCCTTAACTTTTTAATGCGTGAAATTAACGTCGTTATCTCTCAGTGTTTGTTGTATATGCTTCAAAAATACATAATCAGAAACCTTAATGTCTACTTTAAAATGTGTTCTCTCCCAAATAATACAATAAATCAGCATTTTTGTAAAATACAAATCACAACATGCTCCTTTAATTTTTTTTCTCTCAAGGCGGATTTTCTTAACTCCACTTATTTCAGACAGACTTAAAAAAAATATAATTACTGTACAACCCTTAATGTGTCTTCGTTCAAATACATCTGCTCTCAAAAAACACAAACATCTGCTTTTATATGAAATTATTAAAATTATTAGCGTACACATTTCTTAATCGCGGTTTACCTGTGTACATGCCCACAAGTGCAGGTAGCCATTGATGGTTAATTCAAGGCAGAGATAAGCCACGTGCCGAAACACCGACCAAGAATCACAAAACCACATGTGGCACTTTGTATTTGCTATTTACGCATCGGCACACTCTTTTTCCCACCGAAGAAGTTCTGCAACAAGTTCAATCATTTCTCGACAGCGGTCATGAAATTAATTCATCCTCTGATGAAGATTGTGACAGTGATGAGAACTGTTGAAGAATAAATAGTTTTAAAAAACAGCACAAAACAAGCTGATTGTTCTTAATCATGCTAGAATAGCCCATTGACAGGCTGATTTGGGTATGGTTAGTTCCCAAAGTGACACTCATTCATATTCATGACCACAGCTGTTTGCCCAGGTAGAGACAATTGAACAGAAACAGTGACCTACTTAAGTTATAGCTCTCTATTTATTAAACTAAAAGGAATTTGTGAATGACTTGCAGGCAGGTGTTATGCATCGTACTGAATGCACTTTAGTTATAATTTTACTCTCATTGCTGCTGGGACATTCTGAATGTTCAGAATAAAGATATTTTTGTTAAACATTTGTGCTCCTTTTTTACCTTTATGGAATCAAAATGGAAATTGATAAGAACCAGAATCAATAAGCAGAATCGGAATCAGAATCAATAAAATTCAAACGATACCCAACCTTAGTGGCACATGGACAGCCACAGATCTGGTGAACCTAATTGCATTGAAACACATCACAAAAAGGTGGGCTTTTAATAAAGATTGTTTTTGAGAAGTGGGGAGAGTGTGAAAGGAGTGAAAGGTTGGTGTGTCTGGGAGGAGTAGGGATTTGACTGGTGGGAGAGGATTGTGGGACCATACAGGAAATGCATTGATTTCATTCTGATAGCATCCAGGTCCTAATAGTTTGTTATATTGTTTCTGGATTTGGCTGGACAATAAGAAGAGAGTAGTGTGAGTAAACCTTGTAATAACAGAACACATTTCATTTTGTCAACATTGTAGGAAACTGCCTTCGCCCATATCCTCCTGAGTAGGTTCCGGACCCCTCGCAACCCTGAATAGGATAAGCGGTTACCAAAAGTGGATGGATGGATATACATTATAGGAAAATTTCTGTGGTAATTATGCTAGCTAGTTACGCATATATCAGAGGGACGTTCTCCACCAAATACATATGATATAATATAACGTAAATAGATGAGGAAATTATGATTATTGTTTTACATAACCGATTAATCAAGTTAAGTATAGAGCTCCGTAATTCCCGGTCTCACTCAGGGGGCCAACCAGGACGGACTGGTTATAAGGCTGTTTTTGTACAGAGTAGGGAGTTTAGATTGCATATTCCAGTGAAGAACAATGCCAACATAATTAGGCACTACAAGCTTTTGTAGACACTGAGATAAAATATTTTTTATTTATCATTACCCTGCTATTTGCCCAAAACTAACTATTGACTGACTGAAAACAGTAAGCAGTGTTGGGAAGATTACTCTGGAAATGTAATTTGTTACAATTACAAGTTACTCTATTTAAAATGTAATAGTAGTGTAACTATTTCAATTACTATATGAAAGTAATGTAAC
>JAOYFF010000298.1:0-13753 GCA_025773925.1 Cryptomyrus ogoouensis
TGAAAAGCTGACCTACAGGTTATTCCAAAAACCTGCATACACACCGGCCCTTTGCGGATAAGATTGGCCACCCCTGAGTTATCGACAGGCTGTGCTTTTCTCACGCAGAGGCTGGGGAGGATCCAACGAAGCGTTACTTATAGTTTGTTTATTAATCCTGGAATAAGAAAGGGCTTTGGGAAACACTCGCAGCCTTCACTCATTCTTCACTTACGTAGTTAATTGTTGTTCATTATCTGCCAAGATCGATCACTTTCAGGGAGCCCAGACCTGGTGAGTAGGTGAGATATCAGGGTTTTCCAAATTGTGTGGCACAGAGACGTGTGAGGGGAACTAATTTCTTTTTTTTAGAAGCGATTTAAAGCAATTATAAGCAATTTTAAAAAGCCTACTGCTGAAAAGCATTCGTTTGACTGAGTATCGCTCTGGGTTGCATTTCAAAAGAAGCCTCAAAACTACTTATTGAGAAGGTGGCCAAAAACACATTTTAATAAAATAATTACTGCATTGTTGTGCAGCACACTACACACAACAAGAACAGCACTGCAGCATTCAGGGGGAAATCTTACAGCTCCCAAGAACATGTGTACACACCAGAATCACATCTTACACATGGCCACAGCACACTCTACGGCAGCGTGTGTCCTTTGGTGTGTGGTGTTATATCTCTGCTCAGCCACGGATGGGGATTCAACACTGGAATCAGCAGGTATTGTTGTAGTTTTTCCTTTCCTGCAAAATCAGGAGTCAGGAGCCTCTTGTGCAGATTCAGATATTCAGATTCAGTCTTTATTGCATCCACGTAGGTTACAACCAAGGCTGGGCACTCTGCAGAAGTGTGTCTGATGCTTGCTTATTCAAATTCTCGTACACTTTTCTTATCTCTTATCGACATTTTTGTCACAGGGGACGTCCCAAGTATCATCTCTCCTTGACCAGTCACCACCATTATGTTCTTCCTTACCATCTTTCTGGGCCAAATGCCATCAATGTGCTTCCCCTTCTGGGGCTCAGGTATCTCTCGCCTAAAATGTGTCTCTACCATTATTCCCAGTACTTTGGGGTCCAATTACTTCTCCACCCCTATATGATAGGGCTGCCAATCATTTCTGTTATTGGTCGAGACTTCCGGAAAGCACAATCCAAGCAAGATGGTCTTTTTCTATACTCTTGGCCAGAAGCCTAGAACTGTTCAAGGACACTATGATAGAGACCCAAGTGAGGAGCCCAGAACTAACGTGAGAACCCAGGTATTTCTTCAACAGTATTAAGTCTTTGCAGTTTCAGCTGGCCACATGTTGTTTAACTACAGAACTGATGATTCTGGGCCTTCAAAACAGTGATAAGCTGTGAATCTAATTAAAGTGCATACTCACACCCAAGGCTAACATAGCTAACAGAGATAAGATAGCTAACAAAGATAAGATGGCTGGGTTGCACCAACATGGTTTAATTTTTAAACTGGAGTAAATCAACCTTTATTTGCTAATCCTGTTGCACCATTTTATATCTTTAAAGGATGAGTGCACACAGCCTTTTGTTTATACTTTACTTATATGACTCATGATTCTTATTAAATCCGGGCAGCAGATCAATGTTCTGTTTTCCACAGAACAAAAAGTGGTGTAACATTATTCTGCTAATAATGGCTGGCGAGTTTCACCGCCACACCAGTGATATTAGACGAAAGTGTACTGGTTAGCAACTGGGCCATAGCCAGGAATTTTAAAATACCAAGGTCAAAACTGTTAGCCCTTCCTAGGTGTCGCCCCATAAGGGATCCTGGTTATTGGCATTGCAGAAAAAATACTGAGGACTTCACCTTGGTGTCCTCAATGCTAGGTAGGGGCATTGGGTAGCGATGGAATTCTGCATTGAGGAAATATGGAGAGGCGAGAAAAAAATGTATTGATTGATGCATTCAATGTAATTGGGGTATAAAAGTGTACTTTAGAGCTTGAAACGTGAAACTTGAAATACAGGCTTCGAAATACAAGGCCCTGCGATACACAACTAAGCTCAGGACAAGTCCTCAGAGTCCTGCTTACCGTGTTGTTTCCATCCACACCATCTTCATCGGTCAGTGATGGTATCACATGTGGGGGAGGGTGTCGGGGGCTGCAGCTCACCCATCTACTGGTGCTGCTTTTGTGCCTTGCAGACCCTGACAACAAGTTATTGACATTTTAGTAGGGCTGAGCATAGCCAATGTTATCTGCTTACCATTTAATTACCCTATACCCACACCCCAATTAGAGGGGTCAAATACTGCCCTGTGGAAAGCACTTCCAAAATTGCAGAGTGGTGGTCAGATTTCAAGCAGTGCTCACAGACGGAGTTTGGCAGTTAAGATCAGATTTTATTTTTTCCCCCCACGCTAGAACACAGTAACTTGTAAGTCATTGCTGTACAAGCAATTTCTTGGAGCCCCAGAATTGTTGGACAGAAATCATCGGTGCACTCCACAGCGGAGCAGTTATTGCCGTTGATTCACGAACAGGTTTAGCCATGCAATATCGGCTACAGTTCTTTTTTTTTGTGTTTTTGCATAAAACAAACCTTAACGGAGATGTATTGTCTGATTATCAGATCTATGGATCTTATTGGTGATTGCCTTTGAATTGATTTTATTGCTCAGCCTTCATATTTTTGTGATACTATAGTATTTCACCCGATGTTGTAACTGCATGTGGCTATGGGAGGTATTTTGGTGCTATTTCATTTTAATATTAATTTTTGCAGGATTTTTGCGCACAGACTTTGGACACTAAATGGCAAAGTGGAGATTGTATTTTCTTTTTATCATTTTGAACAGTTTTGACCTTGGTATTTTAAAACTCCTGGCTATGGCCCAGTTGCTAACTAATACACTTTAGTCTAATATCGCTGGTGTGGCAGTGAAACTTGCCAGCCATTATTGGCAGAATAATGTTACACCACTTTTTATTCTGTGGAAAACGGAAGATTTATCTGCTGGCCAGATTTAATAAGAATGGAAAAGTGCAGATTGTATTTTCTTTTTATCATTTTCATTTTATTTTTTGCAGAAAATACCTCCCATATGCGGCAGCCTGTGTTCTTTTATCAGGCCAGTTCTAACGTGGGGTATCCATTTAAAGGGGTATAGTTTGTTGGTTAGCAGTATAGACTATTGTAAATCTACTAGTGTGCAGTTCATTAGTTGGACGCATACATTGTACAGGCCGCATTTATAATTTACTGTATGTGTCTAAATATTGTGACACTGCAGGGCCGGTAAGCAAGGACTTGATTATGCAGGTTACCAGCCTGCCTTGCACCACACCGCTAGTGTGTTAAATCAATATTTAATATGTGTGCATTTTTATTGTAAAAAGTAAGTGTTGTAACCATTGAATGTTTCACAGTGGAGTATATGTCTGCCTGTTAGTGTCTACCCCGACTGTGATAGTTGGCTTCCATGTCTGTGACGCTGCTGGTTGTCACTGGAATTTGTTTTCAAAGTTTCGTCATCTCCTTCATTTAATGCATTTTTAATTCACAATTAAAAAATTTTTAATTTTGGGCTTATCTGTTACAGTTTGATGCCAATTCTAAAATCAGTCACACGCCAATTTAAACCTCCTAAATCTTCTGATTTAAAAAAATAAAAAAACAATGACTAACATTTGGCTCTGGGGACCGAGTTGCGTAGGTGGAAACTGCCTTCTGATTGGTCCGTAAGGGATTGCGCAAAGTGTCTGGAATTGTTCACATCGCAATAAAAAGCGGCGCTGCAGTCAAATGAACCATCCTAGAAATTGCAGATTTTCTGTATTAAAATTTGCTCAACATCACTGAGAAGATGAATGTAAGTATATATATATATATATATATGTTAGATTTTCGATACCTGTCTTTCCAAATTAAGTCTGTCATACAAATGATTTTGTGGGAATGGATTAAAACTAACCCAGCTGGATTTGAGCTAGTTATCCTCTCAAATAATTATTTAAATATAAACTAAATATCAGTTTAACAGAAGCCTTAAATTCTACTATGACCAGTCTGATAATGTGACTCACTCAGTGCTGAATTTGATCAATAGTTTTGCACCACAGAAATTCCTGTGTTATTACTGTAAGTTAGTTTGTTATCAGCATGGCACATATGGATAATTTGTATACATTTACATCAGCCTACTTTTACTGGAAATTAAATTTTAATTTAACTTTAAATAGGCCTGAGCAGTATCCATAGCTGCTGGCTATTACTGAACATGTCTTGTGGTGCCTGGCATCAGGGGCGCAAATGGTGGGGGACGCACGTCCCCCCCAGTTATATAGAGACTCTGATCCATCCCCCCACCCCCCAAAACCATGTAGACCATCACAAAGTGCTCATAAGCCTAACATGTGTTTGCTGCAGGTAGGAGTCCACTCGCACACGCCGCATCCCCGTGCCACACAGACACACACACACACGTACGCGGAAATTACGAGAGGAAACGAATGAACAAATGTATGCAAGAGATATGGGATGAGTTCTGTGGAACGCCATACTGCTCAAAGTGGATTAAATATAACTATAAATAAATGAACGCAGAAATAGTTCAATAATTAATAATGTGCCCTTTTATGTAGTAAATAATTCCGTAAAAATGTACTATATTTCATAACGTTTGCACATACAATATTTAAATTGTATTCGTAAATGTAATTTTCATTAGACAGCCATTATTAACAATATTACTTTGCATAATGCAAGTATGATTAATTAATTCTAATTATATTTCACAGTAAAGTTCACATTTACGTATTCCTGAATGACGGTCTTCCGAACCAGCTTTTTATTTCATGCTTCCTTTCGTGATAATGGTGCGCTCTGTCAATCACTTTGAGGGGGGTTTGGGATCGAGTTTGCGATTGGATCAAGTGACTGAAGTCAGAATCGGTTGTATCACAGAAACATCGAACTTATGGAACGCCTGTAGGTCTTGACCAGGTTTGCACACACTGTAGCTGGTATTTTGGCCCATTCTTCCATGCTGATCTTCTCTAGAACTGTGATGTTTTAGGGCTGTTGCTGGGTAACATGGACTTTCAACTCCCTCCACAGATTCTCTATTGGATTGAGGTCCGGAGACTGGCTAGGCCACTCCAGAACCTTGAAATGCTTTTTACGTAGCCACTCCTTTGTTGCCCGGGCGGTGTGTTTAATGTTTCCACCCCCATGCTTCAGTGGGTATGGTGTTCTTGGGATGCAACTCAGCATTCTTCCTCCTCCAAACACGGCGAGTGGCGTTTATACCAAAGACTTCTATTTTGGTCTCCTCTGACCACATGACATTCTCCCAGTCCTCCTCTGGATCATCCAGATGGTCTCTGGCAGACTTTAGATGGCCTGCACATGTGCTGGCTTAAGCAGGGGGACCTTTCGAGTGCTACAGGATGTTAATCCATGACGACGTAGTGTGTTACTAATAGTAACCTTTGTTACTGTGGTCCCAGCTCTCTTCAGGTCATTGACCAGTTCCCCCCGTGTAGTTCTGGGTTGTTTCCTCACCGTTCTCAAGATCATTTGTACCCCACGAGGTGAAATCTTGCACGGAGCCCCAGGTCGAGGGAGATTGTCAGTGAACTTGTATTTATTCCATTTTCTAATAATTGCTCCAACAGTTGATCTCTTCTCACCAAGCTGCTTGCCTATTGTTGATTGGCTGATCCCAGTCTTGTGCAGGTGTACAGTCTTGTTCCTGGTGTCCTTGGACAGCTCTCTGGTCTTGGCCATGGTGGAGGTTGGAGTCTGACTGTTTGAGGTTGTGGACAGGTGTCTTTTATACAGATAACGAGTTCAAACAGGTGCCATTAATACAGGTAACGAGTGGAGGATAGAAGAGCTTCTTAAAGAAGAAGTAACAGGTCTGTGAGGGCCAGAATTCTTGCCTGTTTGTAGGTGCTAAATACTTATTTTCTGCACCATTATACAAATAAATTCTTTAAAAATCATACAATGTGTTTTTCTGGATTTTTTTTTTACATTCTGTCTCTCACAGTTGAAGTGTAACTATGATGAAAATTACAGACCTCTCTCATCTTTTTAAGTGAGACAACTTGCACAATCGGTGGCTGCCAAATACTTTTTTGCCCCACTGTACATGATCTACATTCTAGTTCACACCAATCCATGTCTGGGGCTTGGACCCAAAATGCTATTTTCTGAATATTTACTGCCCAGTAGTAGCATCTAAGGTTAGGGAGGGCCAGCCCACCTTCTGTCCTTTGTTGCTGAAGATATTCTTTCCTTATTCTAGGAGTGTGACTGCTCCTTTTAAATCTTGGTATTAATTTATCTAACCCTTGGAAAAAGGATTTGGATAGGGTGATCAGAAGGCACTGGAACAAAAACAAAAATCTTGGCAGGACATTCATTTTGATACAGTTTACTCTTCCTGCTAATGTCAGGTGTAAGATATTCCATTTTTGGAAATCAGATTTAAGACGGGTAATGAGTGGGATAAAATTTCCTCCAAAAAGATCTTTAAATTCACATGTAATATTGACTCCAAAATATTTAAAACCGCTTTTTGACATATGGAAAGGAAGGTTATGGTCTGGGATACATGCCGCAAGTTCATTAACTGGTAAACATTTACTTTTTGATAGGTTAAGTTTATAGCCCGAGATTAAACCAAAAGTTTTTAACTGTGTAACGACTTTGTTAATACATGAAAGAGGGTCTGAAATATAGAGTAACATATCTGCATAAAGTGATAGCTTATGCACCATCTGTTTATTCCTTGTATCGTGGATGTAGCTTTTAGGGCCAGAGATATTGGTTCTATTGCCAGTATAAATAAAACTGGGCTATGTGGGCAACCCTGTCTCGTACCCCAAGATGAAGGAAAAGATGCTTTTGGAGAAGAATAAAGGAGCTGGATCCACTGCTGATACGTATTTTTGATGAAAACACATTTTTATTTTTTTGGACTGATGGTGATATTCTCGTATCATTAATACATTATAATTAGCAAGATACTTCAATAACTATTTCTGAAATGGTCTTGAACATTATATACCAGACTTCTTTGCTCACTATCATATGTCAGATTCAAAAACGGTAAAGTCAGGATAGCGATAATTAACCAGTGCTCCCTCACTACGTATTAGCGAACATAATACGCAATTAGAAAAGCTGGAAAATTAAATTTCACAGTCCATTTTAATCTAGGCTTGTTGGGCCTGTCATAATACTACTGTACGTACAACTAAATACTCTGGATAATTTCTGGGTTGGCTGACTGGGTAACACTGCAGCCTCATGTGTCTGGGGTTGGTGGTTTGAATCCTGCCGTGTATGTCAGCAGTTTGCATGTTATCTGTCTTTCACGTGGGTTTCCTCAGAATGCTAATTTTTTCCTTTCACCAGCTGACGCTGAGAGACATGACTGTGCTGCAGACAGACCAGCTGACGATCACAGGGATTCCCAATGCCGATGCCGAGAGGTGAGTCATTTCCCCTCCTATTACTTTGAGGGTTCAGCCTATGATTGGCTTCCGCCTTTCCCCTACACTGAACTGTCACTCAGAGCTACCCCCCCCCCCCCACAGGTTCACCATCAATATTGGCCACGGGGAGGGAGACGTTGCCCTAAACTTCAGTGTCGACTTTGACAGTAAAAGGGTCGTCATGAAGACCCTGCAGGGTGGCAGCGGGAGCCATGAGAAGACGTTGGATTCCTTCCCCTTTGAGAAGGGGCAGGTGTTCAAGGTGAGGCCGTCTGTGTTTGTGTCACCAAGGTACCAAGTTCCATTCCTCCGTGTTTCACGTTTTATTTTCACATGTGTTTGGAAGAACGTAGTAAAATTCTTCTGCCGCAGTTGCAGGGGAGGGGATGGATGCACGGGGGGCATTGGACAACAGTGTAATACAGGACAAACAGCAGGAACGTGTGGGGGTGGGGGCTGGGGGTGCCTGAGCCCTGAACTATTTAATGTGAAGTTGTGCATGAAGTTTAAAGGTACTTAGTGCCTCTTTTTAACCTTTGAGCACCTGCTCCTCAAAAAGTCTCTGCACAACCCAGATAAACAGCAATCCAATTAAGATCAAGACATGAGTAATCTCATAAGGAACTCCATCACTTGTTTGTTTAAAGACTAAATTATTTTAATCATTAATGATAATAATTTAGCTTAATGCACCACACTCATTCGTATATTGGGATGTATAGCTGGCATTAACCTGTGGTTCTTTACAGAATATAGTAATACTGCATTTCAAAAAATAGGCAAACACAATCTTTAAAGATAACAGAATAGCATATTCCAGCTGTCTTCTGTGGATATCTAACTATTCGTCGAGGAAAAACGGACCTGTTCAATCCTTGCAGCTTCGTGTTATCATTGTGACCTCTAGTGGTTAAAATATAGCATTGCATCGTATTCCCATGTATCCTCCTGTACAGTACAGTACACCGATAACCTTACCGCAGTGTAATTGGCACCTAGAAAAGCTTTGATGAACTTGAATACCGGGAATCAATTTCCAGTATTTCTTACATGGATAATTATAATTACTTCCAGGTCCATCCAAAAACAACTACTTACCGAATGATTAGGGATGAACAGGTTTCCGTGCGGAAGACACGTCAGTCAGTGTTCACGGTCGATTGAAGAAATATTGAAAATAAATGTCACTTATCAGGAAACTCTTACAGGACTCTTATAGGACTCTGGCGTTTTTGCTTTCAATACGTCAGCAATAGAAACCAAGTTAAATAGGTGACATTAGTACTGTGCGGTATAAACGGTATACGATATAAATTTAGCCAAGGGGGGAGATTTTGATTATACCGCCCTACCGCAGAAATTTCCGCTCTTCGCCTGCAAAAATGACGTGATCAAGTCGCGTCAAATAATAATGTATTATTAATATGATTTATATGAAAATTATTTATATAATTATTGCTGCACCTGGCAGCAGAGTCCTGCACAGGTCTGATTTTGACAAACCGCACCCTCCCGTACCCGTCATACTTAAACCCATATGCGAACCGTTATCCGACAGAAATAAGATACAATTCCGCACCCGATCCGACCTGCTATAAATACCGACACCCGACCGGCACCCGAATGAAAATCAGTGAGATTTTCAAAAGTTTATTGCCACAACAAACGACCAGTGACATGTGCAACATCAGTTAAAAAGGCATAGCCAAATGAAAACGTTGCTTAATAACAGCCTAATAATAAGCAAAACAAACGGTATAGTAGCCTACCTCCAAACTCAAATAATGTTTGATATTGCCATGCCTCGATTGAAATTCCTACGCGAAGGCAGTGTCAGTGTTTGGAGCGGTGCTTTATATTACTGTGTAAAAAAGAATATCGTCCACAGTTGATGGCCTCAGCTGACTCCTGAATGACATTAGGTGTTATGCCGAAAAAGGCATCCCTGCCGTAGAATGCATGCCGGTGTTCTGAGTTGAGCTTTTAGAGTTTTTTTTTTTGGGTTAGGGGTTTTGGGGTTTTTTGGGGATTAGGGTAAGGGTTAGGGTTATTGATTAGCACTACGGTAGCCTAACTCGACAAAGTAGCTCAACTCGTTTCAGATCAGCGACCAATCCGTCATTCAGAGACAGACATGCATTCTACGGCAGGGATGCCTTTTTCGGCATAACACCTGTGCATGAGAAATCTCTCTCACTTGTGGCGCAGGATGTCGGGATGGCGAGAGTAGATCCCGCAATATGAGCAATATTGGGAAACAAACGCTCATGCTCTCTCCAGCAAGACAAAACGTCAAAAGAGTTGTTTTCGTTATCTGAGAACTCCGAAATTCTCCCACACGTCGTACTTGATTTTAGTGGAGGTATTGGCCACAACTTTGAACTCTCCACTTGCTAGTTTTCTTTTCAACTCCTCAGCATCCATTTCGAACAACTGCAGGAGATCACGCGTGTTTTTTGAAAATGAAAATGGGAGAGATAACACCTGTTACGAAACTGATAAATAATATAAACTGATTTTACGTTTTATCATCTTGAATGCAGGGATTTTTTGTGTGTCATTAAAATATATCCCTAGGGTAGCTTTTGTTGGCACATGATGTTTTGAAAAACCGCAACTAACAAGTCTGGTAAAAATCTGATATTGCATGCTAGGATACTGTTATGATATGATATTCTCTAAATCGAGCACATGCAATTACATTTATAAAAATACATTTAACAAAATAAGCATTTTTAAAGATTTAGAAAATAGAATTACTGTTGAGCGTGTAAGCCGCCATGTTGAAATTACGTCACAGGGGCAACTCGGACAACAAAATCTTGCCCAACATCAACGTCATAAAAGAGGCGTGTTTCCGACGGGAAGTGACGTTTTTCGTTTTTCATCCGAGTTCCGACTTGGAGAGAAATAATCGAATGCACCATTACTCCTACACGGAGCAGTGCTGCACTCAGACCAGGCAGCCGCAGTCACTACCGGAACTACTTTTAACTAGAATTTTTATGCCGCCGCCAGAAAATCACCAAGCAATGTCATTATGATATAATCGATTATGTTCTGTCACTGCATCGATGCAGAATCGTCCACGTCTGCATCGCGATGCATCGATTATGAGATTAATTTCAACACCCCTACTTGAAATGTTTTCATATTTTTTCTACAATTGCAGATTCGCACATTAAATATTCTACGTTAACGACTACTTTGAAATGTGTTAACAGTTTATTATACAACTTCCTGCTGCAATGCCTTTGCTATGGACATATGTTACGATTTCAAAAACAGTTATAATGAAATTTACAGATCAAATTATATATCGCAATATATACCGTCTACCGTCTATGGTTCAAATTATACCGCAGTATGAATTTTATGCCATATCGCACAGCCCTAGCCGTGACATGCACCTCGATGGTGTTTTGCCAACTGATGTTTAAAACCGATGTCTTGGTCCAGTAGAGAACAAACATAAATTAACTTTCCTCTTCACCATCCTCATCACCTTGGCATTGTTCTTTAGGGGTTTCTGTAAGTGCTTCACTCTCATTTCCCAGGATACTGTCGTTCACATCCCAATACAACTTGGATTCTTTTAACAAGTTGGACCCATTTTCTGTGGTCGTTCTTTGTATTTTTTCTCTGATGTTTAAGTCTGAGTAGATATCATTGAAGGCTCCTACAACAACAGCAAAGCGGTGTGGACCTTTTAATTGTTTGCAGGCAAGGGCTGCAGAGCACCAGTACAGGCTCTCTGGGTCAATGCAAGGGGCTGTGACCCCAACAAAACTGCATCTCCTCCATGACTAAGTCTGTGGTTGCAGCAATGTGCTCTGCTTTGCCCACTGCCTCTACTAGATGTTTCTTCATGTAATGGCCAGCCTCAGTGAGGCTTGACCATAGACTGAGCCTTGAAGTGATGGCAAAATTTAGCTGGAAATCCTGAATGAAGTTTTTGCTCCACAGTGCTAAATGGAAGGAGACCTTCAACCACATGTTTGTTTGTTTATTTCAAACATATTCACATTCACCATATTTACATAAATATTTCCATTCTTTTATGTTTGAAAAGGAGTAGGCTGAAGTTTAAACTTATTTAGCCCTACCCCCATCCAATTATTCACAGCTCACTTTAAACACTTTTTGTCAAATAAAGAAAAGACAACACAACAAAACAACACTATTACTTTCATATAAAGACTGAACACACCAAATGACACATTTCTTTCAAAAGGTAAGTTTTGGCATTACCATTACCATTTGACTTCCCTCTTAAATTATATCCTCCCTCTCTCTCTGAAAACAATTCCATTATTTTATTTGTAAGTAAATCAGTTCTGGCTTTAAATATTATCTGTGGTGAATCAAATCTGAACATTTTATAGCTCCCATTTTTATATCCCTACTTTATTTATTAATCTAATGGCCCTCTTCTGCATAATATTTATTGTTTGCAGGTTACTTTTATATGTGTTTCCCACACCTCTACACAATAGCTCAAATATGGTAAAAGTAATGTGCAATATAAGGTGTATATAGTGATTTCAGATGTAAGATATGCCTTCTTTTCCCCTGGATGGCCAGGCTCCGTGCCAGATTCCCCCGAACATATTTAATGTGTGGTTTCCAGCAGATTTTGTGGTCTAACATCACACCAAGGAATTTAATTTTATTTACCCTTTCTATGTTTACATTATAAATACATATTTTACTTCCATATTTCTCATATTTTCCAAATAACATAAATTTAGTTTTATCTAAATTTAATGACAATTTATTTATATCAAACCATTTTTAATTTTATTTATTTTCTTTGTGTTCACTTCCAAAACCTGCTGCACTTCCACCCCAGAACAAAAAACACGTCTCGACAAAACTATCAAATCGTTTCATAAATAGTTTTTCTAATATTTTAGAGAACTGGGAAAGTACTGATATCGGCCTATAAATAGTAAAGTGGTGCTTATCTCCTGCTTTGTAAATGGGAACAATTTTTGCTATTTTCATTTTGTTCGGAAAAAACCCTAGTTTGTAAAGACAAGTTAAAAATATACATTAAAGATTTTACAATACCATCAATAACACTCTTTACTGTCACCATATCAATATAATTCCAGTCTGTACTAGTTTTATTCTTAAAGCCCTTTACAATATCATAATTTCTTTCTCTTCCACTGCTCTTAAAAACATTGAGCTATCATTTCTTTCAATATAATCTTTCGTAGCCATTTCTGTCCCATTAATCTTTATTGCCTCTGCCAGTTTTGGTCGTATATTTACAAGGAATGTATTAAATCCATTTTAATACACACAACTGTTGCTTATGGTACTTAGTCCATACCGTTTGAGTTTCTTCAATGAATCCCCTGGTATATCTGGCTCTCTCATGCTTTTAGGTATTAGAGAAGGTACTTCGTGAATCAGCATCTGAATAATCTCTTTCAGCAAACATTTTCCATCTGACATTTTTCATTTATATTCTTTTTTTCACAGGTAGTCATCAGCTTCAGCAGTGAGAAATTTACTATCAAGATGCCTACTGACAAAATCACGAATTACACCAATAATTTTGGTGCTGACAAGTTCAGGTTCATCCAAGTATTGAAGGATCTCAGAATCAAGAGCTTCAACATTGATTAAGCAAGTCTACAGGCACTGGATCTGCCCTGTCCGGCTGCTGATTGGCTGTGATCTGTGCCCTATCCTCTGTGAAACTTCACCATAATGCTTATTGTTAACCTCGCTAATGCAGTAGTGACTATACCATGTGTTCCTTCTTGCTATATGCCTGTTTGTACAAACACTGAACCTGCACAACCTCCCCAGCTGGCAGACTCTGAATCTGAAAATGTGAAAATTATTTTGACATTTCAAATGTTTTAATAAATCTAACTGCATTTTGCATTGCTTTCATTCTGCAATCAGTGGTAATGTCTGGTTTTATTTTGCAGTCTCCAGTACATCTCTAACATATACATACAGTTCAGCATTGAATACAGGTACACCAGCACATCAGTCAGATTACACGATTAGAGAAGGAAATAGAACAATTTCAGAGACGTAGGAACCAAAGCAACTAGATAAACTGTTCTCAAATCCGTTAAACTAACGTTGTATAGTCTGGTCATGTCTTCACCTATATAGTGGTACCTCGGTTCTCGAACTCACTAGAACTCGAATTTCTTGAAAGTCGAACAAACCAGTTTGACGTAGAACTCGATCTGAATATCAGAAGTCGAACCGTGAATGCTGACCTAATATAAATTGTACGCGCCAGGAAATGAGTC
>JAOYFF010000299.1:0-13747 GCA_025773925.1 Cryptomyrus ogoouensis
GATAAATATGCTTAGATGTGTTTAGTACAGTATATGCTCTTCTTGTTTTATCCGGTTCATTTTGTGTTTAAATGCTACAAAAAAAAAAAAAAAATTAGGTGTAATTTTTTGGTGCTGGGAACCAATTAATTGGTTTTCCATTATTTCTTATGTGGAAAATTCGATCAGAACTCGAACTTTTTATAATTCGATCTGGAGTTCTGAACGGATTAAGTTCGAGTTTCAAGGTACCACGGTATATATCAATGTTTTATAAGGTACAGGTTTGTAGATAACATTTGTGTAATTAACTGAAAGACGAAATAACATCTAATTATTTGGTTTGTGCGCTCAGGTCATGCGAGTAGCCTAATTATGCTCTTTTGAGATGGTGCGTGTTCACTGTTCAGTAGAAAATTATCATTCCCTCCCCAGTAACCTTTGGGCATGAAGTTCTGCGCGTGCAGTCACTATTGGTCATGCTTTGTCGACATGCTTTTGTTGATCAACTAATCATAACTGTAATATTAACTTTATTATTGGCGGTTTTCATGTAGGCTATTGTTTTAGTTGATTCTACTATTGCAGTGCACTCGTGTTAAGTTGTAAATTTTCAGCTGTAACTCCTGGTGACCCGTGATACCCATACATTTTATGATCCAATGGCTAATAATGGCATGAAATTTATTCTTTTAATTGTGGTTGATTTTCCCTGCAAGAGGTACCACCACTGCAAGTTTGTATTATGTACCTAGTGCAACAAGTGCAATTGCGTATCATTATATCCACGGGCGACCTCTAGTGGTTATACTCAAATTACTGGGAAGTGATTATAAATTCAAGAGTGTTCGTAGACGGCCATGACACATTTATCCCAGTCCTTACGTCATGTCCCAGGAGTTTGAGTCCAGTCCATGACCGGTACGCTACAGTATTAATTACTTTATTGTGCTTATACCAACTTTGACAGCATGTTTTTATAATACATAGAAACGAACATCAAGACATTAGATAAAAGCAAATGTGAATGAACCCCACTCAGAATACAGCAAATCAATATTTCATTATTATAAACAGTTTAAGAGATTCTTCCATTTTACTCTCCTGTCATTTCAATTTAATATATGGTTACATTGCATTGTTATCCATTTACACTTGCAGAAATATAAATGTAAGTCATTCTGAAAGTAAGCAAGAATTTGCTCATTCTCTCCATGATTTTTTGAAGGCTTCTATAGGGTGAGCTAGTTCCCTGCAGTCTGTTGCTCGATATCCATGGGTGTCTCTTCCTCCTTGAGAATGTCAGAGAGTTCACTAAGTCTCATTGAAGAACTGAGATTTTTCATCAGTGTCTGGAGATCATCTTTTGGAATGATTTCACGAAGTGAGGTACGCAGCTCGGAGGATCCACCACACTTCTTTGCAGTAGTGATGACTGTTGATAAAACACTGTCCACATCTTCTTTCCACATCTGTAGCATATGACAGATAAATCCTGCAACAACCTGAATTGTAGATTTGCTCTTCATTGTTTCAGCAATTAACTTTGACAGAAGTTCACATTTCTTTTCCTCCATCATCTGTAGGAGTAAATGCTCTAGTATTGACCTCATGGAAATGCCATACTCAATCACGCTCTTCTGTTCTCCAGCAATTTCATAAAGGAAGCCACCAGTATGCAAGCCTACCAGTTTGCAATTTTCCCCAAAGATCGGAGAACCTGAGGACCCATGAAAGAAACATGTGTTATATGTCAATTCTTTATCCTTGAAGTCATTGATATACTGAATGTGACGCCCTTTCCTGCCAAATTGTCTTTTTACTGCATTTGATCTTTCTTTAACTTCAATAATGGAACTTGAGTCCATCTTTTTCACCCCCCCATGAGGATGACCAATGAGGCAGATCCCTCCCTTCCCTGGGAAAGGTGCATATTCTCTTAAAAGAGCAGGAGGTAGTTTTAAATCAGGCTTCCCTAGCGAGTCACCTAGCTCCAGTAAAGCAAAATCCATCCAATGTTCCTGTTGATCCAAACCATACCGGCCAGCCACAACCTCTTCTTTTACACACCATAAATTCTTGGATTCTTCTGTGAGATCTTCAAAGGCAAATGTGACATGAACTTTTTGCCCTAAAACTGTACCGTTAGTAATATCCTTAACAACATGTGCATTTGTTAGGATATAATGATCAAACAGCAAGAATCCTGTCCCTGTCATGTGGTTCTCAACCTCAATGTAACATACTGAAGCACTCATGTCCATCAGCTTCTTGATAGTGCTTATTTCAGAGAAGCCCTGTATGTTCTTTCCAAACTCCTCCCTTATTAACTCTACCACATCTTCTAATTTCGTTTTCTTGTGTCTTTCCTTCATCTGCTCCACTAGACCTTGAAACTGCTCATGTAGAATCTCCAGGATTTCTGTGGAGTTTGGTATCTCATGTACTTTCTTACATAAATCAGGCTCCTTAACTGCCATTGTTTTGTCTGAACTGGGTTTGGATCCAACAGAAGAAGAGCGTGTGGATGGATTTCCAGTATTAGAACTAGGATCAGATTTTCTGCCGGATTTTAGCTTCCTCTCAGCATTTACTGTTTTGTCTTCTGCCTGTCTCTTCAGTGCTGTCTTTTGCAGCCGTAAAGTCTTCAGATTGGCAAAATCTGGGGAAATTTTTGTAGTTAACTGAATATTTCTTTGTTGTTCTCTTTCTTCGCGTAGAGAGATCGATCCCTGAAACACTTCATCTATAAATCGGCCATCTCTTTTCAATGCATCCTCTACTGTCTCCCCAATACACGCATATATGCAAAGGGACTTGTTGTTTTGAAATTTTGAGTTCCTCAAAAAATGCTTTGACTTCATGTTCAATCCACCAATACTGCTAATGTAAAATGTGATGATATCACTGTCTTTTATTTCATAACCATCGGGAACCTCAGCTGCCTCACCAGGGAAATATTTAATGAGGACAGTTTCTCCACGTTCAAGTAACCAACAAGGAAAGTGTGTGGCTATAAAGCTGTTGTCTCTTTCAATGATAATGCTTTTTCCTTTGTTTCTCTCCAAAAAGGTTCTGAAAGGTGGATCTGCTTGAAGTGCCTCCAGCACTGTGCCTCGTTTAGTGCAGGTAACCATGTGATTCTCCTTGTTAATTTGATAATAGAATGAGTGACTATGTTCCTGGCCGAGTGTAGTTTTCTGTGAAAAAGAAATGAATATAACCATTAGTAAAATACATCCAAACTTATTGCGTTAATAACAGAAACATTTAATTGTAATATATTTAAAGTGGACCTGTAATACAGGCTGAAAATTGGTCAATTTCACACATTAAAATGATCTATGTATTCACAATGTCCAATTAGCTATCCACAAAACCAAATTTCTTTTTAAATGCTTATTCTGAGATATTTAACAGTAGTTAATTTCCTTTACTTGTACACCTACCGGTTTTATATGCATTTATTTATGTCATTTTGTAATTCATCAATTAGTAGACTTGCATTCACCACATAATTTTATGTTCTTAATCATCAAAATTTGCTTTTCTTTATAATTGTGCTTGACATCTCAACATTTCCATTATTTCAGTAGCTTGAAAAAAACTTTCCGAGAAACTACTTTACAAAATTAATCTAAAACATCATCACGAGAGACCCTCAGCACCACAAACAGAACAGTTTAATGTTTCAATACAGTTACGTAGATTGTACCTTTGTATTGTACCTTCACATTGTTGTAAGCGAGGCAAATGTCAAAATAATCTCACTTTATATTAATAATTAACACTGATGTTAGTTATCTAGTTATCGATGAATTGTTAAAATTAACATTATAACGTAATCCACACAAACGACCGTCATGAATACAAATGTTAACTAGTACAAACATAAATACCAGTTATATTACTGACTTCATAAATCATCTTTTAATTACTCAATTACATGTTAAATGCTATCAGTAGACAGGAGAATAGACATTCCATCTATAGTAAAAAGTCCCACACATCAAAAAGTGGATGCTGTTTACATCGGACACCAACGATATGTACAGACTCTCATAATGACAGCAGACAAAGACAGACTGGGCAGGCCGTACGAGACACACCTCATCATCAGGTTCCGTCTTCACCTGGCCTGCAAGATTCTGATTGGCTGAGGAAGCAGCTGGCTGGGATCCCCAAGGAGCAGCGATGAAAACGAACATTAGTCACATGGTCACACAGATACAATCAGGGTTCATAAGTCAGAATGTCATCAACACCTCTGTTAGGTCTATGTAAGCAGGAGTTCGGAACAAGAACTGGCATAAAGAGCCTAGGAAACTTCATTAGGTTCTTAACAGATGCTTCTGATCTTTGTTTTTTTGGAATCAGCGGAGGCTCATGCTGCATGGTGTCCTTAAGGACAATCCCGCTGCCATTCACTGTCTCTCAACTTCAACAAATACATTTCCTCAGTGAGAAAGGCAAACCAAGGTTTATTAACCAAAGTTAATATTTAATGAAAGGTACACATGAAACATGGCTTACGTTCTCGGCGATAGTCTGATTGGAAGCCATTGGATTATTTTCTGTAACAAGCAAAGGGCTCAGTCATTTTAAGAAAAGGAAAATTACGAAGTAGATAGACTAATATTTAAAAACATGCCTACAGACACATATTTCAGAATGACATATTTAGGGGGATGGTGGTACAAGTAAAACGCAAAATATCCATAAAGATAACTGACATGAATAATAATAATAAATAATAATAATTGATACCTTTACTGATCCCCGTGGGGAAATTCTCTTCACGCCTCCCTCAACTTGATCTTTGTAGAGTAAGTTGTCCGTGAAGGGCAGCCACCTGTTGGGGCACCCAGGGAAGTGACAGGTGCTACAAATTGCAAACTGGAAGAAGACAAACATCAAACTGTAGACTCCTGGATGGGATGTCAGTGCTTCACAGGGCACAATCACACACTAGTGGTAATTTATAGACTGCAATTCCTCGAACTGCATCCGCATGAATAAACGAGAGTACTGTTACGTTACTGTTACAGTGCAGACCACACAGCAGCATGTAACAGTAGAACTGGGCGGTATGACCAAAAATTGATGTCACGGTATTTTTCAAAGATATCAGTTTCACGGTATATATATATATATATTTTTTTTTTTTTTAAGTATGACTAGGCGTTTACCACATTTTACAGGACACGTTTTTATTTTACGTTTTTGCATTGTTCCCACATTAACTATATTATTTTATTATTATCCATTGCGCCTATCCGCCACCTTAATAACATACGGCTAACGTGTTTGTTGGCTAACTGCTTATACAGTAGATAAACGGCTAATGTTAAAGTGTGTGCTGGCCAAGTTAACATTTTTGGTGTTTAATAGTTCGGTGTTGCTGGAACGTGACCTTTACCGACCTCACGAAATTTCTCATGAAGACTGGGATGTCGGTCTTTAAGATGCTTCGCCAAGTTTGACGTGCTACTTGACTTTGTCGCCACAACTTTGTAGCACCGTTTGCAAAGAGGCTTATCGACATCCTTAGCCTTTCCATGCTCATCTGCAAAATACTTCCAAACAGCACTTTTGCGTTTTGTTTTTTACTAAAGCAGCTTGCGAAGTGCCTTCAACTGCAACAAATACCATGTTCGGCCAACTGTATGTGAGCGTTAACCAGCGCGAATGCGTTCAGCGGCTGAGAGTAGGAGAGGGGCTGCGCGAGTGCGTGCGCGCACGCGCGCCTGCGATGTAGTGGTGCTGTATGATGTGTGGCAAATGAGGCGAAAACCGCACTGTTGGTATCAATTGTGAAAATGACTCAGATACTAATTTAAATATCGATTAGTATCTGAGAATCGATTTTTTTGACAACTCCAGTGTCAGCTATATCTTCCGTTTCTGATCTTTCGCGGTACCATTTTAAAGATGCAACAGTAAAAAAAGAGGTCCCCCCTTAAACAGTTTCCAGCTGCGCTACTTTCCGAACGTTGTGTAGGCTATTTAAACCGGTACTGCAGCATAAGAAAAATTCATATCATAATAATAAAAAAGTAAGATCACCTAAATAGCTTAGCCGCTAAGCTCCTAGTCTTCAAATACTGGCTGCAAAGTGAACATTCTGAGATTACATCAGAATAAGGTGAATAAAAGTGAATTTACATATAAAGAGTGACCCCCTGGCCTGTGAGGAGTCTGGGGTAGGGACGGGACAGGACAGGACAGAGATTTCCCATGAGAGCAAATGGTAGCTCAGCCACTTCTCTGGCCACTGTCAATTGAATCATCTTCCTTAGTACCCTAGTGGTGCCAAATGGAACCCCCATTTTCTCCCTGACCTCCCCCATGATCATAAATTGCTAACACTGTCTGTATTCAAATGATCAACCAAGAACACTGGGACACTTTTACTACTTTTCCTTACACCTTATATGAATTCTCATATATACATTAACATAAGTCACAATTAAATGGCAAAATTTGATTTCTCTTGTTATGAAATGAGGTCTTCAAGTCTGGTAGAAGAGGAGAAATTAACCTGAGTGGTTCCTATTGCCAAGCAGTGGTGGAATAGAAATAAAATTATTTTATTTCATAGGTTAGAAACCTGGGTGCCACTTCAGAAGAAGGTTCCCATTTGCTACTGGCAAATGGTACAGTGTTTTGGCATGAGGGTAATGTTTGTGTGTGTGTGTGTGGGGCTTACTACTGAAAAAAATGCAAACATCAAACCATTGTTGTACATATTTTTATTGTCATTATTGTTTAGTGATGGCATGTTCCCTAAACACATGTAATTATATGAATTAATATTATAAAGTTACCGCTAATGTTATTAGGTAAAGTTACCTTAGCGTTTAGCTCCCAATCCCACACGACACCATAACGGTAAACCAGCGATATGAAATTAACCATGACATCACCCACTACTTTGCAATTAGACGGTTTGTTTCAGGGCGCGGGAATAACGACATGAGACTGCTGGAAAATGCACTGTGTTCCACGGTTTATCACATCGACACATAACCTTTGATAAGGCAGTTTAAGGTTATGCAGGTAAGCGGTCTTCTGCATTTTTTTATTGATATGTTGATAAGTTTCGAGTCAATACTGAAGCTAATTCGGGGAATGACAGACCCGTCCACTCTATTTGATGGTACAGCCAGTTTCTGGCCAGTTGGGACGGGAAGCTTGTCGGAGGGTCGCATACAGTGGGCATAGCAGGGTTGGAGGACCTAGGTTCAGCAAGACGTGTCTCATATTAACTGGACCCTGTTATCTGTGATCACACAGTCTGTAATGTCATAGCGAGCTTTGCTGCGCTTAATAGTCATCTCTGCAGATAAATCCAGCAATAAGTCGATCTCCCAGAAATCAGTTTAGTGATCAGCCAGCAACAGGAAATCCTTGCCTCCATGTTGGAAAAGATCCATGCTGATGATTTGCCATGGCCTAGTAAGGGGCTGACATCACCCACTTCTTGCTAAGCTGGCTGTGTGCTCCGATGGAGCCGGTGTTCGGTCGAGGTGAGCTACTTTGTGGAGTTAGGATACACCGTAGTGCTAATCGATAGCCCTAACCATAACTCTTACCCTAACCCCCCCCAAAAAAACCTAAAACCCAACCATAACCCCAAATGGTGGAACTACACATGCGCAAAAAGGCTCAATACGTCTCTAAAAGCAGCTCAACTCGTCAGAACACCATATCTAGAAATCCCTTAATTTCCACTAAGGTACTAATGCACGAATCCTGTCCTTCGGCTCTACTATGACTAAACACTTATGGCATACGATACTATCAGGAATGCTGGAAGGACCGTCTACGCTGTACCTGGACACACGAGCGACAAAACACAGGCGCAGAATTAAAGATATAATCACGACTTACCTTTTGATTCCAAGTGGTTGTCGGAGGTCGTTGGTGCCGGGCGAAGGTGGCTAATTTATGGGAGTTTGGAGATTTATTTGCATTAGATTACTTAACTTGTGGATTTCTCCTTCAGATTACTTTACTCTACTATTTCGGCGATCTATATAGTTTGAAAGTTCGCGCGCTATCAACCAGTTTGGCTCCCGCAGGAAACACCGGAGCAGCGGAAGTGACGAATAACCGACACTGCAAATGTCCAATTTGACAAGAGGCGAGTCAATAACCTCAGGCTGCAGACTCTCAACGCCGCTCACGCTCCGCCATGCCAGTTTTAGTTTTACAGGGTGGTTTGGGAAAACTTATTTATATTTAGGAGAGAAGCGTTACCAGATTGGCCGGTGAGCATGCGCCCATCGACATGTGCTATCTGTTAACACGCCCAAGCAGATAAGTCCTGATACCTTTATGCAAGCTTTCATAAACAACTAATGACATTTTATCAGCCCAAAGCAGTCCATAACTGAATTTCCCTTAGCTATTGTTTGCAATGGGAGCTTAGTCTAGTGCCTTTAAGTCATGCGAGTAGCCTAATTATGCTCTTTTGAGATGGTGCGATCGCAGTGCATTTGTGTTAAGTTGTAAATCTTAAGCTGTAAATCCTGGTGACCCGTGATACCCATACATTTTATGATCCAATGGCTAATAATGACATGAAATTTGTTTTAATTGTGGTTTATTTTCCCTGCAAGAGGTACCACCTCTGCAATTTTGTATTATGAACCTAGTGCGACAAGTACCCCAATTGCGTATCATTATAGCTACGGGCGACGTCTACTGGTTATACTCATAAATTACTGGGAAATTATTATAAATTCAGAAGTCTTCGCAGACGGCCATGACACATTAAGCCCAGTTCTTACGTCATGTCCCAGGGGTTTGAGTCAAATCTTTATTGTGCTTATACCAACTTTGACAACATGTTTTTATAATACATAGAAACGAATATCAAGACTTTAGATAAATGCAAATGTGAGTGAACCCCACCCAGAAGAGTCAAGAGATTTATTCATCACATACAGTACAACATGCAGTGAAATGTATCTCTGAGTCGCCCTTATTTGGCTGTGTAAAAATAGAAGAAAAAAATGTAAGAAGTAGGAGTAAAAAAGAAAATTACAATATATAAATACAATTATTATGTCACGGTAAAATACGGTGAATCAATCTTTGTTTCATTATTCTAAACAGTTTGAGATTCTTCCATTTTATTCTCCTATCATTTCAGTTAAATACATGGTTACGTTGCCTTGTTATCAATTTGCACTTGCACAAATATAAATGTAAGTCATTCTGAATTAGAAGGCATTAGAAGGTGATCTAGTTCCCTGCAGTCTGCTGGTCGATTTCCATGGGTGTCTCTTTCTCCTTGAGAAATTCAGAGAGTTCATGTAGACTCTTTGAAGAACTGTGACTGTTGATCAGTGTCTGGAGATAATCTCTTGAAATGATTTTACAAAGTGAGGTATGCAGCTCGGAGGCTCCATTGAAGGATCCATCGGTGGATGCATCGGAAGATCCATCGGTGGATGCATCGGAGGATCCATCGGTGGATGATGCATCGGAGGATCCATCAGAGGATCCATCGGAGGATCCATCACACTCCTTTGCAGTAGTGATGACTGTTAATAAAACACTTTCAAGATCTTCTTTCCACCCCTTTAGCATGTGGCAGATAAATTCTGCGACAACCTGAATTGTAGATTTGCTCTTCATTGTTTCAGCAATTAACTTTGATAGAAGTTCAATTTGTCTGTTTTTCATCATTTGTAGGAGCAAATTATCTAATATTGAGCTCATGGAAATGCCAAACTCAAGCACATAGCACTTTTTCCCATTAATTTTCTTCCAACAGTAGCTACCAGTGTGCATGGCTACCAGTTGGCAGGTTGTCCCAAAGATGGGGGAACCTGAGGACCCATGATAGAAACATGTCTGATATGTAAAACTCTGCGACTGGGGGTTATACTGAAGGTGACTCCCTCCCTCACCAAAATGTGCATCTAGAGCATTAAATCTTTCTTTAACTGTAAAAATGAAAGTTGGGTCCATTCTTTTTTCCTCCCCCTCAGGGTGACCAATGAGGCAGATCCCTCCCTCCTCTGGGAGGGGTTCATATGCACTTAAAAGAGCAGGAGGTAGCATCTCATCATATTGTTCCTGCTGGTCCAGCTCCAGTAAAGCAAAATCCATCCAGCGTTTAAATTCATCATTTGAATACATTTCAGCAACAACCTCTTTTTTAATGGGCCATTCATTGTTGTTTTTTGATGAGGAGCTTTCATAGGCAAATGTGGCAGTAACCTTTCGCTTTAAAACTCCATTGTCAGTATATTTTTGAATAACATGTGCGTTTGTTAGGATATAACGATCAAACAGCAAGAAGCCGGTACCTGATGTTTTGTTCTGAACCTCTATGTAACATACTGAAGCGCTCATGTCCATCAGCTTCTTGACAGTGCCTACTTCAGAGAAGCTCTGTATGTTCTTTCCAAACTCCTCCCTTAGTAACTCTACCACATCTTTTACTTTCGTTTTCTTGTATCTTTCCTTCATCTGCTCCACTAGACCTTGAAACTGCTCACGTAGAATCTCCAGGATTTCTGTGCAGTCTGGTATCTCATGTACTTTCTTATATAAATCAGGCCCCTTATCTGCCATTGGGTTGTCTGAACTGGGTTTGGATCCACCAGGATCAGAGCTTGTGGATGGATTGCCAGCATTAGAACTAGGATCAGATTTTCTGCCAGATTCAGGATTCGTTTTATCATTTGCTATTTTGTTTTCTGCTTGTCTCTGACCTGTCTTTTGCAGCTCTAAACTCCTTTCCTTAAATACTCGAGAAATTACTGTGTTTAAATCATATTCTTTTTCTTCTCCTTCTTTGCACAGAGAGATCGATCCCTGAAACACTTCATCTGTAAATCGGCCATCTCTTTTCAATGCATTCTCTACTGTCTCCCCAATATACGCATATATGCAAAGGGGCTTCCTCTTTTGAAGTTTTGGGTTCCTCAAAAAAGACATTTTCCTCATGTTCAATCCACCAATACTGCTAATGTAAAATGTGATGATATCACCGTCTTTTATTTCATATCCATGGGAAACCTTAGCTGCTTCACCAGGGAAACTTTTAATGAGGACAGTTTCTTCGTCTTCAAATAACCAACAAGGAAAGTGTGTGGCTATAAAGCTGTTGTGTCTTTGAATGATAATGCTTTTTCCTTTGTTTCTATCCAAAAAGGTTCTGAAAGGTTGATCTGTTTGAAGTGCCTCCAGCACTGTGCCTCGTTTAGTGCAGGTAACTGAGCGTTCCTTTACTTTTTTGTCAATGCGATAATAGAATGAGTGACAATCTTTCTGGCCCAGTGTAGTTTCCTGTGAAAGAGAAATGAATATTACTATTAGTAAAATACATCCAAACTTACTGTGTTGTCATCTACCAAAAGAAACATTTAATTGTTTTAGTTTTAAACTGAACCTTTAATAAGGTTTAAAATTGTTCAGTTTCACACATTAAAAACTGCGATGGACGTGATGATTCTTTAATAACTAAATGCTTAACTATCCAAACTAATCAACAGGTACAGTGTGAAGAGCCTGACATCTGCATAATGTTTCTGCTGGTACATTTCTTAAAACTGACCATAATATGTTTTTTTGGTATATTACATTTTCTTTTTAAATGTTTATTTTAAGACATTTATCAATGGTTAATTTGCATTACTTGTATATCTGCTGGTTTTATATGTATTTATTCATGTCATTTTCTAATTTATCAATCGGTAGATTTTTACAAAACATCTTACAGATAAAATAATGTGGTGAATGCAAATTATGTTCTTAATCATCAAAAGATTTGCTTTTCTTTATAATATTTTTCCTTAAAAAGAACAAAATGTATTGTTGTCCATGGACATGGGTGTAAATTACGGGGGGGGCGGGGGGTTGTAGTCCCCCCAAAAACAAAAATCAGCTGACAAAACCCCCCGATAATCATGTTTATGCCGCTAAGGCTAAGGACCTCTTCACCCCCAATGTTCCAGCCAAAGTTACGCCCTTGTCCATGGAAAAACACACATCTCCAAAATTCTGTTATTTCGGTAGTGTGAAAAAAAAACACTTTTTGAGAAACTACTTCACAAAATAACCCTGAAACATCATCATGAGAGACTCTTAGCACCACAAACAGACACCCACCTAAAGGCCAGTCAGTGAATGGTTTAATGTTTTAAATAGACTTAAGTGGATTGTTATCAGTGAGACAAATGTTAGTGTCAGCAAGATATAAACTAATGTCACTTTATATTCACAATTAAGACATGTTATTTATCTAGTTATCAATAATTTGTTAAAATTAGCGATATAAAGTAATCCATACATACGACCATCATGAATACAAATGTTAACTAGTACAAACATAAATACCAGTAAAATGACTGACTTCATAAAACATCTTTTCCTTACTCAATTACATGTTAAATGCTATCAGTAGACAGGAGAATACGGTTTACCATCTATAGTAAAAAGTCCCACATTCATCAAAAAGTGGATGCTGTTTACATCGGACACCAACGATATGTACAGACTCTCATAATGACAGCAGACAAAGACAGACTGGGCAGGCCGTACGAGACACACCTTATCATCAGGTTCCGTCTTCATCTGGCCTGCAAGATTCTGATTGGCTGAGGAAGTACCTGGCTGGGATCCCAATGGAGCAGCGATGAAAGCGAACATTAGTCACATGGTCACACAGATACAATCAGGGTTCATAAGTCAAAATGTCATCAATACCTCTGTTAGGTCTATGTAAGCAAGTGCTCCGAACAAGAACTGGCATAAAGAGCAGGTGTACAGGGACAGAATCATGAAGTCCTAAACTTCATTAGATTCTTAACAGATGCTTCTGATCTTTGTTTTTTTTTGAATCAGCGGAGGCTCATGCTGCATGGTGTCCTTAATGACAATCCCGCTGCCATTCACCGTCTCTCAATTTCAACAAATACATTTCCTCAGTGAGAAAGGCAAACCAAAGTTTATTAACCAAAGTTAATATTTAATGAAGTGAACACATGGAAAATAGAGATGCACCAATACCGATATTCGGATCGGTATCGGCGCCGATTCAGACCTATTTGATTGATCAGGTATGGGCCATGCGTGACCGATCCACGTCCTATACTTACTTATGTAGTTTTTAGCAATCAATCGCACGACAGCTCTTTCCCATTTTACATGTGTTTTTTTGCGGCATTGAAATCGAACGCTATCGCTGCCCCTGTCTTTTTTGCTACTCAGTGGGTGTGAGTACAGTGACTTTCACCTGCTGTGACTGCATGCGCCTACCCTTCGCAGTACGAGGAGCGCAAGATAAGACGCGACGATCTGGGAGTATTTTACGCTTTTAACAGAAACCAGTAGCACAGCGATTTATGTAAAATAAAGTTTTGAGGTGGGAATAGCGTTTAATGGACAATCCCATTAAACAAAGCGCACGCAACTGCGAGACAAAGCAAATCCGGATGATTTGTGAGTCGCTAACTTAATTGGACTGTTTTGCGAACTTGCTGCAGCTTGTGATACAAGAGGGGCTGCCATCGCAACAAAAGTATGACTGTGCTGATGCCAATGGGAGAAAACCTGTGTTAAAATTTTAAGCATTCGCCACTTGTGTATACTTGCTTTGAAGATATTCATGTTTAACTGCAAATGCCTCAAAAACGCTTAAAACAAACGAGGTGGAACAGTACGTTATATATGTTTGTAGTAGCCTAATTAAATATTTTTTGTCATACATTTTTCCCATCTGTATTTACTAGCTTAAAAAATTAAT
>JAOYFF010000300.1:0-13742 GCA_025773925.1 Cryptomyrus ogoouensis
TCGTCCAGTCTGTGAAGAAGGCATTCAAGTAAGAATTGCATTGTAGTATGACTCATTTCCTGGCGCGTACAATATATTAAGTCAGCGTTCACGGTTTGACTTCTGATATTCAGATCGAGTTCTAGCTCAAACTGGTTTGTTTGACTTTCAAGAAATTTGAGTTCTAGTGAGTTCGAGATCCGAGGTACCACTGTATATCTGTGCTATTAAGACACTATTAACTATCCATCAGTAGTGAACAGTGAGATTGAGATGCAGATCCCTCTGCTTCAAAGGTTGTGCTTCCAGACCCAGGATGACTTGATCTAAATGTCAAGGGCAATGTCCGAGTGCTATTTAGTTTTCAGATTACACTAAATATGCACATAACAGGCACAGCTGTCCTCTTTGCTCAGTGGCTGAGAAGCAGAAAGGACAGATGCAGAAACAGCTGACATTCCGTGTTTCTCCTGTCAAAATCACATAGTAATATTTCTTAAATGCAAGATAATTCCTGCGCGCCTTTTGAGAATATTTGAGAACTACAGCTGGACCATTTTAATAGCATGCCATCCATCCACCCATTCATCCATCCATTTACTTATCCTAATAGCCTGCCTTTTAATGAATAATTTTTTTTTTTTTAATACACTTTAAGAAGGTTTTTATATATATTCTCTGGAACCTTGGTGTAATTTGAGGACTGTTTATACATCCTACATATCAGGGGTGAGGTGAATAGACCACTAAATTACAGAAAGAGACCCTTACCAGTTTTGTTTTTCTTTACTGAGTTTGTCTGTTTTGTTTTAGTGTTTTTGTCTGTTTTGTTAAGTGCTTTTGTCTGCTCTGCCTGAAACACACCAATCTCAACTAAATCACAAGCATTTGTCCAAGAAGGATGGGCTGAGGAAGAGCAGCACACATATCCAGCCAGTCAGGTTAGCAGGGTATTAGCATGTTCAAACAGAGACAGATGACTAGGTCAGTGCATCATTCAAGGCTATTTGCTGAGAATCAGAATCAGATTTGTTTCATCTTTGACCTCTTGGGCTGTGGTGCTTTGCTACCAATGTCAAGTGCATCGCCTGTGGGATCCATCACCTAAGAGTGGACACTGGCCCGATTCTGTATTAGACACAGTGTGTTTCCAAGGGAATAGGGAAGACACCCATCAGATCTGCTCTATCGTCGCTGTGCCCCCCGATCATTACAACCCACTCCTTGCCTGCACCAAGCATACTAATGGCATCACATCTGCTCATAAATGAAACCCGCATTCCATGTGTGGGGGTGACGCTTCATCTACCCATCTGCAAAGCAGGTCAAACCATTTTTAATGCATCTCTTGATCAATATCTTGACAAGTCCTGGAATCTGACAGATGGACAGGGTTTAACCTTAGGTCCACATGCATGATCGTATCTGCAGCTGAATATTCCTTTCAGTAAAAAAAAAAAAAAGTACATTAGCATATCTAAGAGCGTGTTTCAGTTACTGGCTGTCTGTTCAGCAGTACTGGGGGATCAAATATAAGTGAATTTGCAGAACGCCAGCTTAAAAATGACATTTTCATAAGCAGCTAGCAAGTTTTTTTTAACCAAGGTCTTTGACCTGGATTTATAATGCAACACAGAAATGGTATTATGCTGCATAGTATGACCAGTTTTGGTCATAACGTGTTAAAAAATGACGCGTTACTGTAATTATACTACTTCTGGCAGTAACAAATAATGTAATACTTTGGTAGACACATCGCTGCTGAATATTGATTCGACATTCCCCCAATGTCTGTGCGATGCATTTCAACACCAAAACAATGTTAATGACATCACTATGCGACATTTAGCCTATTGTTTTTTCCCAATTAGGCTATATAACCCACAACAGAAAGTTACTAGAAGTCTCTTTTTTATCCCTGTCCCCAAAAATATCTTTGACATTCAGTAGATCAAGATGTTAGACCAGGAATACCCAAACAGATGTTTTTCAGTGTGAGCAAATGTGAAAGACAGACACACTTTTATACTAAATTACCCAGGCTCGAATCAAGCCTGACTGACAGGCTCATGGGAAGGCGGGTGATAATGTTACAGAGACAAAAATGCCTTAAGTACCTTTCAAGTCTTGCATATTGAATGACACATCTGTGCAGTTTAATTAATCATTTCTTCTAATCTGCTATTTGCATATGGTAATTATTTAATGGCAGTGATGATGAGCCCTAAAGTTGGATTTGAAAGAAAGGTAAGTAAAATATAATGTTTTTTTTTTTGTCAAAACAGAAGAGCAAGCTGGGTAATATAAAGTATACTTATATTTTCAATAGAACTGTATGGTGCAACAATAACTGCCCAAGATTGATAACATGCGTAACTATGGCTTGAAACACCATAGCCTCTCTGATCTGATCTGCCTGTCCCGGCGGCTACTGCACCGCCCAGCGAGTATGCGGAGCCCCAGCTCCCTGCTGCACCACCCGAGCTCCCTGCTGTGGCTCCACCCGCGTCCGAGGCGCCTGTGGGTCCTTTGGCTCGGGCTGGCCGGTCACCTGCGGGTCCCCCTCCGACGCCTCGTCAACAGTCCTCAGTCCCGCCTCCGATGCCTTGTCGGTCGCCTGCAGGTTCCCCGACGTTGACTTGTCGGTCGCCTGCGGCTCCCCCTCCTCTGACGCGTCGGTCGGCTGCGCCTTCGCCGGCTGTGGCTACGCCATCGCCTGCCGCGGCTCCACCTCTCTCCTTACCTGCGTCGGGCTCCCCTCCGACTCCCTCCTTGTTTCCCCTGGTGCCCCCTCCGTCTTCCTCCTCGACGACTCCGTTTGTCCCTCGGCCTGTCTCCTTCCCCCTTCATGGTTCCCTCCTGCTCCCTCCTTCCGGTCGCCTGCAGCCCCTCCGGCTGCCGCCTGTTGCCCGCCGTGGCTCCCTTGGGCTCCCCTTGTTCCTTCGCCCTTCACCTTTCTGCCTCCTGTTTTTGTCCCTCCTGTTTCTGCTCCTCGTCCCTCTGTGTCTCCTCTGTTCCCTCCTGGTCCCTTTGTCCCTCCTGTTTCTGCTCCTCATCCCTCTGTGCCTCCCACATTCACTCCTGTCCCTTTCTTTCCACCTGTTGGTGTTCCCCCTGTGTCTCCCTTCCTCATCTGCCTATCTGCGTTTCTTGTTCTTTGTCAGGTGTTTTCCTGGTTCCTACCGTTGTGTTTGTTTTGTGTGTCCGTTCTGTTCCCGGTCCCTCGCTGATGTTTTTTGCTCTTGTTTTCTAGGTCCCGTGTCCCCGGTCTCGTCTCCTCCATCGCCTCCCCTGAGGTGTGCCCGGAGTGCGTGCCTTTGGGGGGGGGGAGGGGGAGGTTCTGTCATGGCCTGCTTGTCCGATCCTCCTGTGTGCCACGCCCCCCCTCATTACCTCGTGTTAATTCCCGATTGTGATCACCTGTTGCCTGTTATTTTCTGCTTGTCTTGTGTATTTAGTCCACGTTCAAGTCTGTTTCCCCAGGTCTGTCACTGATGTGAGTGCTCCCCTGTTTGCTGTTCTGTCCGAAATGAACCCCATAGATCGCATTTATGGCTCTCTCGCCTGCTTCCCCGCTCGCCCGCATGCCGGTCATCACATCACCTTCTGCAGAATAATAAGACATTTACTCCATGTTTAAATACACACCACATTTTAATAGGCTTCTGCCTGCCCACCAGCTTACCTGTGATTTTATCTACCTACTGCCTGTCTGTGCCTCCTCAACTAACAATCTGCCCACCTGCTTGCTCCATCCTCCACCTGTGCTCTGCACCATCTGTTTGAATTCACCTATTACTGATTCATGTGAACCTGCACCGCCTGCTGTAACCCAGAGGTTGAGAGGCTTCCCATTTACTCTGTTTTTTCCCCATGTTTCTCCTCTAGTTTTCCCCTATGTTCGCCCCTCTTTTCTCCTCAGGTTGCTCCCCAGATTTCTCTCCAAGTTTCTCCCCTGGTATCTCCTCAGCTTTCACCCCTGATTTCTCCCATGGTTTCTCTCCAAGCTTCTGTCTGATTTATCCCCTGGGTTTCCCCAGATTTTTGCCCAGGATTCTCCTCTGGTTACTCCAAAGGTTTCTCTGTTGATTTTTCCCCTGGTTTCACTCCAAGTTTTTCCTCAGGTCACTCCCTAGGTTTCTCCTTGACCCCGTGGACTTCAAATCCAGTGCTTGGTGGAAGTGCTTAGTGGTAGAACTATACAAAAAAACTGATTTGAATTATTCAGCAAAAATAAATCACAGCAATGCATTTGCACAAGGAAACAGTGGATTAATTGCTGGAAATTGCATAACAGAAAAGCAGAGACATTATAATGGACAAGAAAACTACCCTTCAATGTACAGCTTTGGAAATCAGGTATTTCTATCAGTGATATCTATTTTACTATGAGGCAGCGCTATTCAAATCACGATCCCTGTTGATTTTCCAGCCTTTACCCGTGAGCCAGGTGTGAAGCCTCTGTAACCAATCAGAATCAGTAATTACTAACCCAACTACCTGGGAGAACTGAAAGCTGGATTTAAAATTGAGGGTCAGATTTGAAGAGTCCTGCTATACAGAAATATCACTGCCCATGCAAAACATTCATTTTCATATTATACTATTATTAACTTTAAACTATGCTGATTGTCCCTGAAGAATGCTCTGTAGTGGGTGGTCTGTGACTCTGCGCCCGCAGTCGTAAAGCTGCTGATTGAAATCCCTTGGCTGGCACAGTAATGTCACTATTGGGCCCTTGAGCAAGGCCCTGACCCCCAGATTCTCCAGGGACACCATCTAACCTTGCTTTCTGATCCTCACTTGCAGGTCGCTGTGGACAAAAGTATCTGCCAAATGTTTAGCTATAATATCCAACTGCTTTTCCAAATCTTTTCCCTTTAGGTCTAATATTTTTAATAATTATTGACTTAATAAACACCCTCGAAAATATGTATTTTTGTAGCTGCCAGTATAAAGAGTATTATGTACATATCTACATTTGCAAGAGCACTAGAGCTCAAAGACAATAGCTGTTGAATAAAAATTTTATTATTATGCCAATTTATATAATGCTCCTGCGTTCTGCCTATGCAACTTGATTATCACACCAGTGTGGGCTAAAGAAGTGCATCCATTTAGTTCAGAAGTGTTCGTCTTTCCACTTGTAAATGATAAAGCTTGACCCAGTTCAGACATTCGGCTAACACTGGCACATTCACACATTCAGTGGGGATACCTAGATAGCTATGAAGAAGACACAAAACACAGCAACTCTACGTTTGATGACCACCCCTGGGGACACATCTACACTTAAAAGGTCCTGGAGGGATTGTTTTGTGCATAATATGTGGCAACAGGTAGCATGAGGGATATGGATCTGTAGGTTACCCTTTAAACGAGCGTTTTTAAACCGGTGTGCATTAGAGCTGGCCATGTGTTTTTATTACCACCTGTTTTTTTGACATTGTGGGGACCATTTTCAGGTCCCCACAAAGATCTGTGAATACGATCAAAAAAGTACAAAATATTTTGTTTGGATACTTATGGTTAAGTTTAGGGCTGGGTAGGCTGATGTTGGGTGGGTTATGCTGTGATTAGAGTTTTCCCATAGAAATAAATGGAGAGTCCCCACAAAGATATAGATATCTTTGTAGGTATATAGGTGTGTGTGTGTGTGTGTATGAATATATTTGAGTGTTTTTTTTCTAGTTTCTGAATATTTATTTGGGATTAGGACAGATGCTCCAGTGCTGTGCTGTGGCCGTTTCCTTAGGGAAGCACTGGCTTTATAAAGTCCTCTCCCCATAAAAAGACCTTCAAAGTTATTGAAAAGCACATCTGGCAGATGTTAATTGACACCCTATTTTTATTGCTGGAAAGGGTAAAGTTATATGATACTGACGCATAGATAAGTGTGTGATGTAAGAAAATACAGGGGAAAAATGTGCATATTTATAAAAGAATTTGGCCCTGTTGTATTTGTTTTCAAAATGGATCTGGTGAATTATAATGAAAAGTTTATGTTCTCAAATCATTGTTCATCCTCTGTGAATCACCTGCTGAAGCTGTATCCTTATTCTGTGACATAACAGCACATAATGTACTTTCCTACTCTACAGCAAAGACTCTTCCTCTTCCACAATCAGGGGGGTGTTTTCCGGTTCTCTAGAAGATGATAGAGAGCAAATATTAAAAATGCTAACAGGGAGGAAGTGAGATTTACCCAGCCTCTGCCACTGTCACGGAGTGATTTATGATGCTCAATTACAGCGGCACAAATTTTATTTGAAATATTTAATCTGATGTTTGAGCTTCAGTACCCCGTCACCATCGTTCTCGAAATCTCATTCTCCTTCCCCTTCTTTTTCCTTTTCGCCCTCCTTTCCATGCTCTTCTGATACATATGCAAACACTCGTTCATCCTATTCCCTCTCTACTCCATGCCCTAGAGAGATGATTTGCATTTTGTGTAAAAGCAATCAGAAATTAACCTTTATGTTTCCTTTTTGGAGCTTGTAGAATTTTCCAAATTCTTATCACATTTTGAAAGTTACAGTATACCTTAGCAACTAAACCAGGGGTGGCCAATCTTATCCACAAAGGGCCGGTGTGTATGCGGGTTTCTGCTGCAACTCCCTAGTTAGATTACTAATTAGAGGACTGATTAGCTGAAGAGTCCTCACACCTGGGTTTGAACAGCTGACCTACAGGTTATCCCAAAACCCTGCATACACACCGGCCCTTTGTGGATAAGATTGGCCACCCCTGAACTAAACTGTAATATCCATATGCTGATATTTAAAAATTACTCAAATTAGTTCAGACATATTTTTTAGAAATTGAATTTTAATTACAGTTTCTTATTAAAGAGCTGAAAATATGGTCTGCTCAGTCATCAGGCACTACCAGTTACTTTTGGGAAAAAATGTTCGAAAACAGACACAACTTTTGAAAGATTCTTTGGAACTAAATAAAGCATCAAAATGATTTACACAGTCATAGAACAGCAGTCTCTCTTTACTCGTAACCAAACACCTTGTGTGACTATAAGCTTTTTAATACACTTCAGCTATTAGATATTAGATGTGCAACAGTACAAACCTTAGTTTTGAGTTCACTGTTTGGTGCAATTTCCATTGTTACCTAAATGTCTGTAGACATGACTTAATAAAAAAACATAAGTGGCTAATTTGCACATTATAAAAATAAATATGTATGATAAATTAAAAAAAAAAAGTTTTTTATAATGAACTAAATCCCGTGTTCTTTAGTATGCAGATTGGTCACATATGTGTAGTGATAACACCCCTATAGACTTAGTGGTAACACTTTACTTGAAAGGACACAAATAACTTAGTAACTTAGTTACTAGTCAGAAACTGTGTGAAATACATGAACCGTTATGACTGATTAACGAAGAACGAAGATTGGGATGAGTATGTAACTAACATTTAGGTTCTAGGTAATTAATACATTCAGTAAGAGTGCATTACTACATTATTTGTGCCCCCTCAAGTAAAGTGTTACTGCCTTAGTAATTTTTTAGCCTAGTCTAAATTCCCTGGCAATGGCACCTTAGATGCCACAGGGATCTAACTTGCAGAGGGTTTTTCAGCATCGCTCCAGTAGCACACACACTGGGATGACGTTGTATCAAATGAGATAGCACATTGTTTCCAGCAATATATTCAAGTTTGGTATAACAGAGCCAACAGACATTCTTGGACTTATCAGCTGCTCTCTCTCCAGTACTGGTGTACCTCTTTGGGAAACTGAAATGTTCTCAAACCACTGATTATGACTGTGACTGGCTCACAGCCACACAACCGGCTCTACTTCTGAGTTTAGGTTCTGCCTTTTTCAGTCAATGTATTAAGTCACTTCATTGTGCAAAACAAACCGAAAATGATGTGCCAAACGGCTCACCAAGAATTGTATACACACATACTTATCAACATACTGTACATACATACATACATACAATATGTCATATTTTTATATTATGTAAATCCAGTCAACCAAGGAGTGTAAAAAGATGAAGGGCCCATTACAGAGCATGACTGAAACGCTGTACTCGCCTCTTCACTGTCTGGCTGTACTTTAGTAGTGCACCATAGTGAACATGTCCTTACGTGCTACAGCCATCTGTGGATCTTCTGCTATCTGCCCACACACGCTCTGCTTGTAGAAACTTCCTAGGCCAGCTGTTCCTGAGCAGTAAACCATTCCATGGCTATAACAGATTAATAAAAGGTGACATTGTCCCAAAGTACGAATAATTTTGCAAAGCAACTTTGTGTAATTCAGCTGACCTATAAAACTCAAAATTTTTCTCCTGGGAGTATTTTTTATTTTTTTGTTTGGGGGGGGGGCTATCCCAGAGAACACGGTGCACACCCTGGATGGGATGACATTATCACAGTCAATGACAGGTCACCTACAACAATAACACACAAGATGAAATTTCAATGCACCAGCTCATCTAACCTGCATGACGTCAACCAATAGGAGGAAACTCCTGTGAAGTAGAAAAGGACGTAAACCAAGGGTACATTTAGTGCCAAGGGCGAGAATCCAGCACATGGCAGGGCTGTCATCCATGCGGCCAAGGAAAATTATTACATTCTTTAAAACTATGAATACTATTTTAAAGTGTATTATAATTTTTACATAAATAAAAATATATTCTAACCTTAAGCTGTTTATCAAAACTTCATTTGCTGCTGGATAGAGGTAAAATATACAAAATTCAGGTATATACATTTTTGTCCTTGGCTGACAGGCATGTATTCGCAGCATTTGGTGTGTTAGTTTTTCCACAATGAAAGCCAGGTGGTTGTTCAGACCATAAAAATAAATCCTTCGTGTTTTTACATGAAAAAAGTTGTTTAATGAAAACTATTACTGCAGCACAGCTGATGGTAAGTATGCAGTCTAGGTAGCATCTATATGCATGAAGAAAATTTTCTGACATCCTTCATAGCAGAACCATCAATTACATTCTTTGCAGTGTGTTCAATAGTCTGTGATTAATCACAGTGGATGGAACTGCCTGTGAGGAAGTCCGCAGTTTCTGTCCAACATTTACATGGAAAACCATCTGAGGGAAATGGAATTATCTAACCAGACAGGTTATTAAAGCCCCTGCAAAAGATTAAATCAGGTATAAGATCCAACACCCAGCCAGAAATTAAATACAGCTGCTTCATTAGCTGTCCCTCAGACAGTAAACACTACATGCATATAAGCAGCACTTTGAAGAACACATTTGCTTAGATTTCAAGACATAACAGCTTCATTTTGGGCCTTTGTTTTATGCCTTTGATGTCATTAGTAGCTGTGGACAGGAAAAATACTGCACTTGTTAGTACTTCTCCAATTCTATGTATGTTTTCCAATTCTAAAGACCATAAAAATGTGCCTCCTACCCATTTCAGTCCTTCAGTCTTCCCATGATTTCATACTCTTATGTTTTAGGAAAATAGGTGCCATAACTCCCCTTGCTATTCAGTTCCAGGTGCCGGTACTCCCCTTATTATTCAGTACCAGTTTCGGTACTCCCCTTGTTATTCAGTACCAGGTGCCAGTACTCCCCTTATTATTCAGAACCAGTTTCAGTACTTCCCTTGTTATTCAGTACCAGGTGCCAGTACTCTCCTTATTATTCAGTACCAGTTTCGGTACTTCCCTTGTTATTCAGTTCCAGGTGCCAGTACTCCCCTTATTATTCAGTATCAGCAGATACTGAGAGGTGCCGGTACTCAGAAGAGAAAAACAAAGAGATGCTGGTACTGTGTACTGGTGAGTAGCGGCCCTCTTCATGTACTGGTCTAAATCGTGCAGTTCACCAGAAGCTCCATTAAACAACCAGCTAACCAACAGGCAGATTCCACAAGTTAGGATAAATGGAAATGGCAGTACTACTGAGCATTGTTGAGCAGCCAGTCTACAGATATAAATGTGTAAATGTGGCATTCATACCCCTGTACTACCAGACTTGCAACAGAAATATTATCAAGAAGCATTCTTATAAGAGGGAGTTGATTAGTAATTACAGAGGCCAAGATTTCTCTCTCCTGCCTTCCAGATGATCTGCTCTTTATTCTTGGTAATCCGTAAATTAACTACCTCTTGATTTACACTATTGCAATTATTTTGAAGCCTGAGAAGTGTGTTACTTATGGAGCATGTATAATGTTAGCTTTCTTATTCCATTTTACTTTTTTTCCAAATTTCAATTCAATTCAGTTTTATTTGTAGCACATTCTCACAGCAATACATTGTCTCAAAGCGCTTCACATTATCCCTGCCCAAAGACCCCCCATGAGCAAGCCAGAGTGTGACTGTGGCAAGGAAAAACTCCATAGAAGGAAGAAACCTTGGGAGGGACCAGACTCAAAGGGGGAGCCCATCCTCTAGGAGCCGGCAGAGGAAGTCAAACGAGCAAGATGGCCAAATCCTAATTTACACAGTCCAAATGTTAAGATTTAAGTCTTTTTCTGTAGCAGTTATGAGGATGTAACCTTATGTTGAATGAAGTCATTTGTGTACATAATGTTTCCTAGAGACCCTGCAAGGCTTAGTCACATTTGCTGTACTGTCACAGTAGCTTGGATAATAACAAATGATAATGAGACAGTCACAGATGCAGCCGCTTCCATGTAGCGTAGCATAGCATGCAGCATGTGCACACACATATGCTGGGTTCACTCACTGGTGTCATTTTACCCATGTCCATCTTAATGCCACCCTCTGATTAATATTGCAGTGAGATGAACCACTTCTCACCCTTTATCCCAGAATAACGCCTTTCTCATTTTACTGGGGGGATCCAGTGTCAACATGTAAGCTGTCACTAGATTTGTTTTCACACATCTGCTAACACAATGGAAAATATGTTCCATATTTATTTTGTTTTAAATATTTACTTATTTAAATATTTATACATATTACAGTATAATGGGATATTCTGCAATGTTTTTTTCTTGATTTATTAAATATAAACATAATATAAACTCACCAAGTGGTATTACTTTTTTCTGTGCAATAAGTATGTTTAAATTACATGTGGAATTATAATATAGATGATTTTCCTTTCATATGTTAAGATTTAATTTAACATTGAAAAGCAGCTGGGGGAGTATCAATATAAAACCTCTGGAAATTACAGTGCAACGCCGGCAATTTTGCATAATTTATTGTGAAATATTCCTAGTTTAATATAGGCAGAAGATTGCTTAGAGTGTATTTTTTTTCTTTTTTTATCCATTAGTTGGTAATCTAACTGCAAAATATATAGCAAATCACGTTATATGCAGTCATGCTCATACAACCAGTTTCCAAAAAGGTTGGAACGCTGTGTATAATGTAAATAAAATGTCAATGCAACGATTCACAAATCATATACACCCATACTTAATTGAAAATAAACCAAAGACAATTTTATTCTTTTATGACAAATATATGCTCAATTTGAATTTGATGCCAGAAACACATTTCAAAAAGTTGGAAGAGGGGCACGTTTACCACTGTGTCGCATTACCTCTTCTTTTAATGACACTCTGTAAACATTTGGGAATTGAGGAGACCAGTTGCTGGAGTTTTGAAAGTGAAATGTTGTCCCATTGTTTCCTGATACATGATTTCAACTGATCAACAGTTCAGGGTCATCTGTGTTATATTTTTTGTTTCATGATGCGCCAAATGTTTTCAATGGGTGACAGGTCTGGACTGCAGGCAGGCCGGTCTGGCAGTCGGCCTCTTCTGCTACGGCACCATCAGAGCCAGCCCTGACCAATTTGGTGCTCTAGGCAAGATTTCAACTGGTGCCCCTTGCAAGGTTAGGTGGAGAGGGTGTGTACAATGGCTCAAGATTCACATAGGTGGGGTTGAAATATTTCAAATGTGCATCTGGAGAAGAAGTACACATGTGACCATTGGTGGTAACATGCATTATAATAATAATAATAATAAGTGGCTACTGGTGAATCCCAGCCAACAATAACGCTTAAGCTAAATTATAACCTATAACATCCTAAACACAAACAGCAAGAGGAGCCAAAATAGTAGAATTCATGGGCAAAACTATTTAATGAGCACTTCTCTCACATGATGCATGCTGTTTTCTTTACATTTAAAGCTACTAAATAATGAAAATGCAAACGCTTGCAGCTATTAATTACAAAAGGGGAAAAAATGAAAAGGATTTTAATTGACTGATTCAAGCAGAACAAACGTTGACTAAGAAGATACCAATAAAGACAGGCTACTGGTTTTTGAGGCATGACTGTGAATGATTTGTGCAGGAAATTTCAAAGAAAAAGGGCATTTCTCAAAATTATCAGTGTTATTCCACAAGTACCCGAATAGTCTTTTAAACTTCCCATTATGGATTTAAGGTGGGAATAAATCACGTTAACTAGCTATTTATTAAATTAGCGAACGGTATTCAAAATTAGTTAGTAGCACTCTATGGTAACTAGTATTTTACCATAGATAAACTATTCATTTACCACAGTCCCTCTGTCTTTTTCCCATTTATCCTGCTCTTCTTCTTCCCTGGCTGCCAGACGGCTATGCTCTTTTTGACCGTATTTTTGAATTTAGCAGCTACTGATCGTCTCGCGCATATGACGTTTCATGGTCAGTGAATCAAGCAGGTCTAACTAAAGGCGGGGCACAGGGACTACTTAATACGCTATGTGTAGTCATGTTATTGTGGTTTTTTTTTATTTTTGTAAGATTGCAAAATAATAGTTTTAAAATAGTATGTGTTAAAAAAATTGTGCTCAGAAAAACTTCCAAAAACCATTGTTAAAAAAAAATCCCCATCATTTCGGGCACCCCTGTGGATGGACAGCGCCCCTAGCATCCGCCTATATGGCCTATGCAATGGGGCAGCTCTGGGAGACACGCTGTAATACGCGCTGGATGCGGTTTCGCATTGTCTTGCTAAAATATAAAAGGCCTTCTCTGAAAAAGACGTTGTCTGGATGACAGCATGTGTTGCTCCAAAACCTGTATATATATCGTTCAGTATTAATGGTGCCTTCCCAGATGTGCAAGCTACCCAAGCCATGGGTACTAATGCACCCCCATACCATCATGGATGCTGGCTTCTTAACTGTCCGCTAACAAGCTGGATGGTCCCTCTACTCTTTAACCTGGGGACGCGGCGTCCATGATTTCCAAAAAGAATCTGAAATTTTGATTCATCAGACCACAGGACAGTTCTCCATTTTGCCTAGGGCGTTTTTCCACCGCAAAAGGGACCTTACTTTACTTGCCTAAAGTATGGTACTTCTTTTGTTTTCCACTGGCGTAAAAAGTGGTACCGGCACCAAATGACATCATCAGTGACCGCCCCTGACTGACATCGTCACAAAGCGCAGCTTAAATCATAATTTAAAAAAAAATACAGTCCAAAATTAAAACTAACAGTTTAGGCTAGAAAATGCGGTTTATTCTTATGTCATGTTATGTCAGCTTCGATCACAGTATAAGATTCAGTAATGTCCAAATTGCATGAATGCTGCCATATCATTCACGTTTATATCTGGTTAGATCAAAGCAGTAAGAATTAGCTTATTGCTAATTCAGTTTTTTGAAAGCAAACAAATTATTTAATTATGTATTTTGATTTTCAAGCGGCATTGTTCGGTGTTTCGCGTGTGCCCCATTTCTTCCAAGCGGCTTGGTATTACTGTGTTCCGGGCAATTCAGTTTCCCTATGTTTCTCCTGTCTATCAGGAAATAATGTTTCCCCTAATATTAAAGCAAAG
>JAOYFF010000301.1:0-10870 GCA_025773925.1 Cryptomyrus ogoouensis
CCCTGCGGAGGGTTGGGGCCCCACCCTGGGGGTTCCCCGGGCTTGCCCCCAAAACAACCAGGGTAGGGCCTGGGCCCCCCCCCCCCCCCCGCCGACCCTGAATACAACAAGTGATTACAAAAATGGAAGGATGCTTCAAATGTGAGAACCCAGGGCTCTAAATAAGAGTCTACAAAGAATCATCTACACATCTGTCACCGATTCTTTTCTCTGCTACCATCTGGGCAACGTTACAGAGCTGTGAAGGCTCGTACTTCTAGGCTGAAAAATAATTTTGTACCGAGAGCCATCATGGAATTGAACTTGCTGAAATTGTGCCCTCCCTCTGCTCAACATCAGCGACTTTGACTTTGATTATTTAATGACTGGGGACTTTGTGTGATAGTGCTGTTGTTGTGTTTTTGTTTATTAAGGTTATTTGTGCGAGTGAGTGGGTGCATGTGTGGAAGTGAGATTATTTTTAGGAATTAGTATTTTTTTTAATATTTAAAATTTTAATTTTAATCATCCATGATGCACTGCAAATTTCGTTGTACATTGTGCAGTGACAATAAAGCTATTACTTACTTACTTAAACATGTTCGTGTCCATCAGATTCTCATCCATATTGGGCAACACACTGAAAATACAAAAGGTTTGTTGGAGTTTGCCTATAAATGTGCAGGGAAATGTCACGTTTATTTATGTGTGATTATATAGGAAATGAATGCCAGTATGAAATATCTGAAGCCTGTAAGAACAATGCAGTTCTGTAGCCAAACAACAAAGATATCATCTATGTTTTACCCAATGACACCTTTTCCGCAGGCTATTGAAGTTCCTACATGAAAATTGATGTACTGTGGTGCACATCCCAGTTGCCAACCTGCATGACGGGGGTGTTACAACAACCCCTGCTTTTTTATTGTGTCTCTGGGTCACTTTGTTTTGATTCAAGACCCAGAAGCACTACTTAGCACAAAATTGGTCTTGGTGCCAGCAGTCTAAAATCACTGATGGTCATTCTTTTGCCCTGCAGACAAACCCGCCTGAATGAAGCAGCTGAGAACTATTACAGACTGGCGGCGAGCCTGAGACCCAATGTAAGCATCCCGATGTGTCTCAGAACCCGAGAAGATGGGCGGCAGGTACCATCTGGGAGTCCTGTAGCGATTATGGGCCAGTCAAAAAGTCACGGAAAAGGCCACCATGCAGTGTTGAAATGTTGTGCCACATGAAAAGATTTCGGGTTAACAAAAAAAAAAATGCAGTTTCGGCTTCTAAATATTGTGTCCTTTGTTCAGGGGGTGGTCTAAGGTCTTTGTGGGGCGGTTGATGTGGTTACTGTGCAGATGCAGTGTAGTGTCCCCCATGTGTACAATGTTCTTCCAGTACCCTGTGGCCCTGATGAACCTTGGCGCCATCCTTCACCTCAACGGGAAGCTGCAGGAGGCCGAGACCAATTACATGAGAGCCCTCGAGCTCAAACCCCACGATGCTATCACCAAGTCCAATCTGCACAAGCTCTGGAACGTCATGGCCAAGCAAGGCATGAGAACCGCAGACTCAAGACAGACACAGAGGGAGAAATCCAGGGACAAGGTTCTTCGTGAACACAAAACTCAGCGCCACACGTGAAGTCAGAGTGTCAACCTGAACACAGCCACTCCATACTATCAGAGGTGGACATTTCAGGTCCAGAAAATACAAATACAAAGATTTTGTTCCAACCAACCACTGGTGTATGTTACAGTCACGGAGCACTCAACTGGTTGGTTGAAGCAAAAGCTTGGTTTGGATTTTTACTTTCTGGACCTGAAATGGCCACCTCTGCATACTATGCTGTATACTCTTAAGTAGAATATTTAGACAGAGGTAAAAAGGTAATCCCTTTCTCTAAATGACAATTAATTTAATTAGTCCTCTAATTTAAAGTGTGCTGTACTTAAAGCTACGTTGAAGGCCTAAAACCTTCTGATAAACTTAGTACAAAAGTACTAAAAGTACAAAAGTACTTATTGATTGGCAGACATTAAATCAGGGATACCCAATCTTATCCACAAAGGGCCGGTGTGTATGCGGGTTTTCGCTGCAACTCCTTAATTAGATCACTAATTAGAGGACTGATTGGCTGAAAGAGTTTTCACACCTGGGTTTGAACAGCTGACCTACAGGTTATCTCAAAAACCTGCATACACACCGGCCCTTTGCGGATAAGATTAAAAGTGTGTCCTCAGTAGCCAATTGTAATGGTTACCACTCTGCCCCTTGGGCAACACGCAGTGTTTCCCAATCCAGTCCTCGGGGCCCACAGACAGTCCACAGTTTTGCTCCCTTCCAGCTCCTGGAAAAATGTGGACTGTCTGGGAGGGAGCTGGGGGGAGCTGGAAGGGAGCAAAAACGTGGTCCGTCTGTGGGTGCCTGAGGACCGGGCTGGGAAACACTGGGCTAATGGGCCCCGTGTGGACCTCGTTAATGAGATTAAGCTGCTGTGCTGGAGCTCGAACATGCAAACTACTATGACCACTAAGAATCAAGCAGTGTATCCCATATAAAACAGATCGGGGCCTCCACTCTCTGTCAGGGTCTGAGCTCTGCTGGTATTAATTCTTGAGTGTATGTTGAATTTTTCTGCCTGTGTGGGACACAGATGGGATGCTGTATTTCTCATGAGGACACAGCGGATGCGAAACAGTGGAGTGAATGCACTGATTACAATGGATCACAGTTCTAGCAGCCAAGATAGAAGAATTTTATACTATCAAGCCCAAAGGTACACAGTAAATGACCTGCAGAACGTAGCATAATCAGTCAAATTGGCTTCCATAGAAAAGGCATCAAGTCTGCTCACACATATGCCTTCTGTGTGTACATTTGGTCTTTCTACGTATTTGTATATTTTGATAGAAATGTATATTTGTTATGAGAGAAGAGTGCAAATGTTATCAGGATAACAACAGGACAACAGGATAACAGGAAACACTGATTCATTAAGCAGGATATTCCTGAATGAATGTCTCTCTCTTTAAATGCAGTGTTAGAATGTTAAATTATTGAACATTATTGATTGTGTTTTCACAGAAAAATGTTTGTATCATTCATTATTCAGCAGAAAAATTAGAAATTAACCAATGTGGTTTGTCCTCCATTGAGCGATGCATAAGCCCAAGTGAAGCAAAACTGCCACTGTTATACTATAGATGAGAAGACGGTTTTTCATTCAACAGCAGAGTCAAAGAAAACAAAGGGAAAATCATAGTGCAGATTTTTCCTCAAGTGCCTCGACTAAGGGATTCCAATTCTCATTGAAGAAAAGTGCTAACAAGCACAAAGAATAATTAATTCTATGTTTGTTTTTGAAAGCTGCATTTCTACAAATGATAGTGACCATGACTGTTCCTGTTTGTAAGATACACTCTAGCATTTAGGTGCCTGACTAGATCTTGCTAGTTTTACCTTTTCAAAATAAAAGTTTCATCAACCGACTTGTCTTTTATTTGATTCTGCGGAGCACATATAAACACTTGCCATTCTTTATTATTTTGCAAAGGGTGTGCAATAGCGTTTCCCCCAATGAAAACACAATTTTTGAATGAAAAACTGGAATAATGCACATTCCTCATATGTAATATTAATTGATCATGAGTTCTTTTCTTACCTAAAACTGTTTCCATGGAAACATTTCCTGAAATCAAAGGATGCTGGACTTTATCTCTGAATTATTTAGGACACTTTGAAGGATTCCTTGACATGGACATGATTTTGATATTACTAAATAACACACTGCCTATCTCAGGCAGCACAGAGCACAAGGAAAGGGTTAACCCTGGATAAGAGGTGAGTAATTTAAACAAAGGGTAAGTACAAAAACAGGACCACAATCCTACTGGCTAGTAAAAACATTGCACGTTGGACGACATTTTTAACTGAACTAGCCCAACTGGCTGGTAGCAAAAGTTAGTCTTTAGCAGGTGCATTTTGAAAATTTAATTTAGTGTGCTTCTCATGGTTACTACACCAGTACTGAATATTTCCCCTGAGTGGAATATAATTTTTAATGCCAATCGCAACATTCCCCAAGATGAGATTTCAGAATCTGCAGAAAGAAATTAATTAGAGAGCACAGGTCCATGGTCACCGATGAAGGTCAGAGAGTGAGCAACGACAAAAACCTAAAAAGTAAAGAAATAATATAATTGCCACTGCATCACGCCACATCACACATGGTGCAGTGGTTACAGCCTGGGATGTATTGCTATTTGAAATTCTGCATGTTGGCTGTTGTCATGATCCCGAAAAAAATATGTAACCAGACTGGCTTTAGTAAATATCCAGCAATTTAAACAAGTAACCTGTAAATTACCTTGAATGACAGTATGAGTCAAAAGATTTGACACACCTACCCTTAGTTTATTTGTACTATTCTCTACATTTTATAATAATTATTAAATAGCATATATGGAATTATGCATTAACCAAAGAAGTATTAATCAAAAAAATAATAATAATAATATGTTGGGGAGGGGCAGGCCTGTGGTTGGTTGCCGGTTCAAATCTGACGGTTGGCAGAGGGATCCCACCATTGGGGCCTTGAGCAATGTGAAGTGTGCAGCATTTAAAATACAATATCAGTCTAGAGGGCTGCCGATTGAGTGGAGTAAGGGTCGGGGGGGGATGCTTATTGTAGCATTTGATGGCCGATGAATGTGCTTCTATGTTTGACCAGGGTGTGATGCAGGGGGTGTAAGGCATTGTCCAGTATGGAGGAAATCATATTAGATATTCTCCGGGAGATTAAAACATAACATCATAAAACATGCAATCTGCAGACAATATTAGTGCAGTTAATGAGACCACCTCATGAAAATGGCTTAGAGAATAATGTAGGGTCAACCAGTTCCAGGAGTAATTGGGGTTAAGGCCTTGCTCAAGGTCAGATGGTGAGATCACTTTGCTGACCATGGGATTTGACCTGGCAACATTCTGAGTCCCAACCCACAGACCTGCCCCCCATTGTAGATGTAACAAAAGCATGTTAAAAGGTTAGTGTTAATTATAATTGTTGATTGTGGCAAATAGGAATGGGACTAATGAGATGTTGTTGTCCTTCAGAATAGCGGTCTGCTCAGCCTTGCAGTCTATCAACACAACACCAGAGGTTATTACGAGAACAGGCCTGGTGTTCTCAGCTTATAGGCCAATCTGATATTCCACTTGCTTTTTTGCTTGTTAATTTTGCTTTTTTCTTACGTTAAATCAATTACCTTGATCGTCTGATTGGGGAAACTATGAGGTCAACTCTTCTCCTGTTGGAGGTCACATTGGCTCAGAAAATGCAGCTAAAATGTAAGCGCTTTTATGGATTATATTTTGTGAGTTTCCAGGGACTTCACCTTGTAGCGTTCCTATGGGAAATCCAGGGCCGTCTTCCCATCCGGATGGAAAAGAAGCAGGCAGACACCATGGACACCCACGGTGGAGCCATGCTTACCTTAAGGAGGTGGAGGCCAGTGCTGTAGTGAGGCGACCAAGCCCCTACGATTGGATGCTGCCCGCATATCGACAGCACCGCCTGGCAGAGTGAAGCAGTCGGGCTGAACACATTAGCATATATTTCACTATGAGATACACATTACATGGCTTTGCTATCTAGCTGTGCTCTCGTGCCAGATTGTACAGCAGTATTAGAAAAAGGAACCTCTGTGAAGAAGATGGCAAAGCTGTTGTCCTCATTTTGTCGGGTGACTTCTAATTCAAAAACTGCATGTCCTACTCAAGGTATGAAAGCGTTGGAGCCCAAATGCTTATAAATAGTAAACGTGTCGATTATATAGGAGTCATGGGTGATTTTTGGCCCATTTTGCTATCTCACAGCTCTAAGATATAAATCTCATGGGTTGTCAGGAACATTTTCTACATTTCTTATAAATGTTTTTTTTTTATTATTATAAATAAAGCCAGTAGAGGGCACAGTGGAGCAGTTCCACCTAGCTCCCCAAACCGGTCTAACCAGTCTCTGGCAGCCCACCTGCAACAAATTACCACCCCAGTTTTTTTGCAGAACCGAGAGGGTTCCTCGAGAGAAGTTCTGGAGTTAGTCCAGGGGTTCTCAAAGTGTGGGTCAAAGAAGCCCGATACCGATGGGGGGGTCAGGGGATGATTTTCACAATGTGGAAAAATATTCCATTTTAACAATAATTGCGATTGGCTGATTGTGATAAATCTAAGTTTGGGTCAGAAAGCAAAGGCAGCAGCTGTAATAAATCAGGACCTAAGATCATACCTTTCTTCCTTAAGTATGCAATGTGCAAAAGCATATTTGATAAAGGAGACAAAGGCAAGCATGCTTAGTATTCTCCATCACACACCAACAATACCTCATACTAGCCTTCCTAATCCACCAGGTACTGCAGGTTACCCTGCTGGTGCCAGTAATCCAGGAGTGGCAGAGACATAAAGTCCATGCAGGAAAGAAACCGGGACAGTAGAGAGGAGAATCAATTAAAGGGCCTGGAGATACTGCTAGTCAGCATACTATTCTTAGGGAATGTTGGGAGGTGACTGCCCTAAAAGAACAGACACCTCCAATAACCCCCCCCCCCGCCATTATTTTTGTGTTTTTCCTGTATCTTTGCTAATAAATTCGTCCTTTTTGTAAGTGATAACACTGTGCACTTAGTCTGTCTGCCACAGTATATGTATCTCTGCACTTTTTGAACCCCGCTGCTGTAACAAAATGAGTTTCCCACTGGGACATATAAAGTACATGATTTAAACACTGCCTACATTTTTTGCTGTGTATGTCTGATTTTGATGAGAATACTATTTTTTTTTTATAACTGTGTGTATATTTTTTTCAGTAATAATGGAGTCTATCAAGTAAGTAGTGTTGACTGTCTATGACAGATCCTGTGAGATGTGCACGGCCAGTAATTTGCAGTTTCTTACTCTCTCTTCCACGGTCATGCTTTGGTTTGGAAGGCAGATATTACATTAAAGGGAGATACATTATCAAAGAGCTTTGGCGCCATCTTGGCCTGCTTACCTGTTACTGCAAGCTTTTTCCAAAGGCACTGTGCAACAACACAGTACACTTTACTGTTTAAGTTGTACATTACTAACAAAATGTACTTTTTTCTCTAATTACTTTTTTCAGATTGTATTAAAAAGTTCATTTAGGGAATGCTTTAGCCACCAGATCTCCATCCTCTGGTAATTCCGATGTATACACTATTTTTATTGTTTGTTTTTGTTATTTGACCCTATCTGGATTAATTCCATCATATGCTTTTCACTGCCCTCCAGCACGGCAGATATATATATATATGCTGTGTGCTGTCAGCCAGATACCTCTATGGGCTGCAACCTTAATCAAATGACATAACACACTTGGAAGAAAGTGCTTTTCTTGCTAAATTCAACTTACAACACTAAGGGTGCTGTGAATGCTTTGGATTATATGTAGGGGCCGCAGTAGAGTAACGGGAGAAAGCCAGTTGCCTCATCAACCCAGAGGAACACAAGCTGCTCTCTAACCCTCCTCACCAGACACCTTGCATGGCACAGAAGAAACACAATACAGATCTGTGCTGTAGTTACACCACTTCATTGGACACCTTTTCCACTGATTTATTTTATTCATCAGTCTAGTTGATTTTGTACTCTGGATTTCTTTTCGTGTAAACGTAAACATGGGATCAATAAATGAATTTATAATGGCATAAAAAGCAATACCAAAAGTGTTCACATACTCATTTTATAATTATCGCCATGAAATTCTTATATACTCTCTAACATCATCCAGCTTGTGTACCAGGTAAAAACTGCATTCCTTTATTTTGCTAATCCTGTTCTCATAAATAAAGTATTGCATGTGTTTTGTGCTTCTGTTAGATTTCAAAATATTACCAAGTTATTAGCTTATACTGAACACTGGTTAATAAACATGGCAGAATTCATTTGGCATATGGGATGAGAATCTGTTATGGTAGTAATGTAGTTTTTAATGGCCATGGATGGTATTCAGAGGGTATTTGATGTTTGCTGCTCATACTCGTTGCTTAAACTATGTGCTCATCTACCTGACACAGCTTTACATTTTTTCACTCCACTGAAGCAGATAAAAAACATGAAATCACAACTGAAAAACATGCCATTACTTTTCATGTAATTGCCTTAATCCATAACATTAATGCAATTAAACATAATGAAAACTCAAACAATAAAATTGTAATAAAAGGAAATTTTATTGTGCAAGTTTATTTACAGAAAGTTTTTCCTTTCTTCCAGATATCGGCAGCTGTTGTGAATGTTTGATGAATGGTGATTTCAAGAATCTTTTACTGGTTTACAACGCTGTTAATGGTCTTGGACCTACCTATTTATCAGATTTGCTTTTATCCTATGAGCCCCCTAGAAGTCTCGGGTCTTCAGGTAGCAGCCTTTTAATTATCCCTGAAGTCCAAACAAAAGCCCACGGTGAAGCATCCTTTTGCTACTGCGGCCCAGGTCTGTGGACCAGCCATCCTGAGGACCTGAGGGCATCAGAAAACAGTCACGTTTTTAAAAGCAGACTCAAGACATTCCATTTTAATCCGGCTTTTATTTGAGTTCTATTCCTTTACCCAAACTTTATTTATCTGGTTGCTTATCTATATATGTGAACTTTATTTATTACTTATTTGTCTACTTATGTATTTGTCCATCTTATTACTTGGTATGTCCTCTTTCATTTTACTTTATACTTTCAATCATCTTTCTTTTATTATCTTTAATTTATTTTCATCCCAGAACATCTCATCTCTGTTTATCTCCATTTTATTATTCTATCCCTAATGTTCTGTCTCTATTTTATCCTCCTTTTACATCCCATTTATACTTTTATTTTGTAGTTGCTTGTACTTTATATTATCTTTATATTTAATTATCTACCGTAACTTTATCTTTTCCTTTTTAACTCACCATTCATAATTTTACTCGCTATATTTTAACCTGCCTCTGGCGTTTCCTCATGCAAATTTCTGAGATCCACGTTAATGTTTCCTCACTTCCTGTTTTTATTGTTTTGTCTATTCTTTTCTTATTTACTTATCTATTTATTTGTTAATTTACTTATTTATTTATAATTGTCTTTCATTTATTTTGTACCTTTATTTTACATAGTTTGGGTGAGGGTGGCAGTAAGGGTGGGTTGATGTTGTTATTTATTATGTAAAGAACTTTGTGTTGCATTGTGTTTCTGGGGAAAGTGCTATATAAATGAAGTCTGACTGATTGAATGGGCTGCTGGTCTAAAGATGCGTGGCAGGTGGATTTTCCCAGGAACTGCAGGCTGGAGATGTCTGAGGAGCTCTCCTGGAGTGAAGATAGAAAGAGAAGAAGGGAACAAGCAGAAGGTGTGGGGAGAAAAAGACTGCAGAACCAGTTAAAGCTGTACAGCTGAATTGTACAAAATACCCGATACATTCATTCTTAGCCTTTTCATTACTCCCTGTTGCTACTTCTTCCAAAAAGAAAAGGGACAGCAGAAAAAGGCACATTTCATCTTCTTCTTCTTCTTCTTCTTCTGGCTCTTCTCAATACCATCTCCTGACTGATCTTCAGCATTCACGTTGGATGATAGTTCTTCTCCGGTGGTCTTCTCGACAGCATCTTCTTTTATTTCATCTACCATCATCCCTTTGGTGTCTTCCTCTTCCTCAGCTCCTTCTTCTGGGATGGTCTCTAGCCATGATCTCTCTCCATGTGCCACCATAACTTGCAGTCTGACCACATCAGCATCTTCGGCCTCCTGAAAGGCCACATCATTTTCTTCGTCTTCCTCAGCTTCTTCTCCCTGGGAAGTCTCTAGCCACGTCCTGGCTATATATGCCGCCATGTATTGCCATCTCTCCGCTGTGGCAACATCAGCATCTTGAGCCTCCTGAAATGCCAGATCTGTATCTTCCTCTTCCTCTGGTCCTTCTTCTTCGATGGTTTCCAGCAATGTTCTGCCTCCTTGTGACACCATACATCCTAAAACATTCCCTGTCCTATTCTCTCCTTCTCCCTTAACCTCCTCCACATTCACTCCCACCTCACATCCATTCTCCTCACCTCCATTTAGTACAGTCATTACACTCATATCAGCCTCTGTCCACCCCATCTCAACATCAGAGGCCTTCCCTTCAAATTTCCCCCTCTCTGCTACCTCCACATTTTCCCCATTAACCCCTCCCAAACCCTCCTTATCCCCCCCAACCTGGACAGTGGGGGGTGTCGCTGGTGAGCACTCCTCCACACCATCTCCCCAGTCGATCACCTCGTCCCACAGGTTCCAGGCTTCCCAGTGTTGGGTGTTGGTCCAGGCAGCAGCTCTCTCAATTCGCTTTCTGGGGAATAAATGAGAGACAATTAACCAGCACTTAACAGTGAAAGTTGGATGAATAAAGGCTTGACAGATCTTCAACCATACAGAAAATACAGCTGTTATAATTACAATAAATAATTCTAGGGTGGTTTACACTGGAAAAAAAAAACGAACGAAAAAACTGTGCAGGCAAGATTGGAGAAAAAATGAAAATACACCATATGCACAATAAACAGTAAATGACACCAAATTATAAATAAAACAGGATAGGAATCAACAGCGCTCCACAACAAGCGAATACACAGATGAATAATACCAAGAACTGCATTAACACTGATGAAACTACGAATATTTTAAAGTTTTTATTCCGTGGAATATTTTATTTTTTTTTAAATGTAATGGTAAACTAGAAGCATCTAGCTTACTCCGCAAGCAATGTCCCAAATTGTTTTAACACTTTACCATTCAGTACAGTGGGGGTTCCCAGCCTCCGGTCAGTGTACCGGTATCGTCCGCGCTCAATATACCACCGGGCGGCGGGGG
>JAOYFF010000302.1:0-13645 GCA_025773925.1 Cryptomyrus ogoouensis
CCCTGCGATTTATTTATTTTGAGTTTAGCTAGGCTTAGTACCACATCAGCCTCAGTTATACATATATTGGTCATAGATGACGCTGTATTCGTACTGAATGGTGGTAAATAATCATTAAACTCATTTACAAAACTAAAACTCATTTGTAAAAAAAAAAAAAAAAAGCACAATGGCAAGCATCAATAGCAAAAGGAAAATATCAGTTCTCAAAAGACGCCTTAAAGCAACTTATTCAGGAGATTGTCGAAAATATACTGTATTTTGATAAAAGAATTACTGCGATGTCATGCAGCATAGTATCCATATGAAGTACAGCACAGCAGCATTCAAGGGGAAATCTTAGAGCTCCCAAGGACTTGTGTAGGCACCAGAATCATCTTTCACATGCCTAAAGCACACTCTACAGCAGTGTGTGCCCTTTGGTACATGGTGTTTTACCTCTCCTCAGCCACGGTTTGGGGATCCAACACTAGACTCAAGAGATATTCGCTAAGCGGATACTTGCTGTCTCCCAATAACCAGCCACCAACAAACGCGCCATCCTTTGCCATCTGACACACTTCAAAAATGAACCAGATATAAGCATTGTGTACTCCCAGGCCACTTGGCAACAGTGTCTGTCAAATGCCCTTGATGGTTGCATATCACCTGGACATTTGGCCTAGTGCCAATAACCCTTTTCAACAGGTGCAGGTGGGATTCAAGGGGCTGCAAATATGAATAGGGTTGAGGGTTCCATCCACTGTATCTACAATGTCAGGTATGCCTGCAGTGGCATGAAAACCAATTTTAGTGTTATGCAAGACAACCCTTCCTGCTGGACATTGTATGTAGTTGTGTACATGGTGCAAAAGAAATGTGATCAATGCATGCACAAGTGCAAGACTTACTAACCTTGTTGAGGTTATGTGCATCTTTTGGTCTGCAGGAAGCCGCCAGTGACGTAGGAGCAGAACACTGTCAGAAGCTACACTGTACACTGAGGGCAAAATTCCAGTGTCTGTGTTTCCCCTAGGTTTGCAGTTTTTTGGGGGGGGGGATTCATGGTGTTCATGTGTTTCTTTTAATGACAGCAGTCAATATAACAACTGAACTAAACATCAGAACATTTCTTTTCATGACAATTATCCATGAAGTGTGCAGCTTTTGTCACTGCAGTGTATCTGTCTGGGCTTCTGGAAGAACATTTCTAGAGCTTCTTGATATGGGAAGTCAGAACCGTCTATTTATTTATTGAGATCCGCATGCAGGCTGCAAGATGGTCTCCTTGCAGCCAATTGCGGATGTTTGTCTTGACCTGCAAATACATTAACTGTTAGGCGTTAAAAGTGACAGCTGATAAATAGTGATAGTTTAAAGGTAGAAAATCCCATTGTAAAACATATTTATTACCCTGTTCATGGTTGAGAAGTCCCTCTCACAGTTTACACTGCTGACCGGGACCATCAGGGGAATGGAAAACGCAGATATTTTTGTCTGCTTTTCAGGTGGTTGACACGACATATGTTCCGATGCGTGCTCTCTGTCCGCTGGTGGGAGTGTGCTCACCTGTGTGTGCGCGCACGTGTCTGTGCGCGCGCATCGGTGTGGAACTCCGCCATGCGCGATAGACAGAGCAAAGGAAAATTGTAAACGCGCGACCGTGCAGAGACAAAAATGACAAGCTGTTGTGTAAATAAGATAAATAACATAATGCTATTTAATTTGTTTAATAAAAGGACAATGTATAGACCTGTTCTATAGGAAAGGTAACCTTAAATGACTTCTGTTGTGATCTGGCGCTATATAGAAATTAAAATTAAATAAAATTAACTTGACCTTCAGGGGGGTCGGGGCGCCCCCCTAATATAATGGTAGGGGAAACACTGAGTGTGTTCCTTTTTTCAATTTATCCTGCACCAGACCAAGGAAGTTCATAATTTCACCCCAGGTCAGCCTGTATTTATCTATGAATTGTTCATTACTGAGATGGTCCAAGAGGTTCATGGCCACCTGCAAAAGCAACTTGGCTTCCTGGATGGCACTGTCTCAAAATCTGTCTCCTGATGACTTGCACAATTCTCTGCCATTGCTGGTTCTGATTGATGATTCACCTTCCTAATTAAAAAAATGTGACTGAACACATAAGTTTCATTGATTAGCTCATTATGTAGCTTACCAGGGTTGTTCAGAATTTATGAACTGGATTTTGAATTGACTTGGCCGTACCCTGTAAGACACTGAATTGGAATGACAGCAAGAATAATTTAATTAATTTCAGTTCAATGCAATCATACAACACATGAATGTCACTTAATCTAGCAAAACATAATTATACAACAGGTTTATTTCCAAGAAGGTAGATGTAAACTTTATATTTGTATGATTGAAAGATAAAAATCGTGTTATTGTTTTAGCCTATTCTAACAAATATGCATTTGGTTTATATCAGCCATCTAAGTCATTTTCCATGTGCATATATTTATTGTTTTTGCATATTTAACTGTTTATGTATATTACCATTTGTGAGGAGTCTGCATGCAGAAGAATAGGGTTGTAGCTATCACTGACTATATAAAGTTCTCAATCACCATGGTACACAAAATCAAAGTTAAATAATTTATTCTATAGGCGACACTTCAAATGTGGCATTCCTTATGAATAACAGTGACATGCACAGACTTTTCAGGCAGGTGCTTGAACAGGAGGCATGGCATGTTTTCAGTGGGTATAAATCCCTGAGACCATTATTGGTCTTTTTCTTTGAACATATTTGAGAATTTCAGGTGAAACATTTAGCAGAGAACAATAGCAAATAAAAATATTACAAATATTTATTTTAATGTTTTTGTCTTAATATTCAGAGAGAGTAGGCCTGGTGGCATTATAGCCTATGCACTTTTTCTTTGAAGTGATTTTATTTTTGCACTAATGGCACTACTGATTTTACAGTACCCAGTTTCCGGGTAAATAAACATATGTTTGTGTTTCAAATAAGAGAGAAATCTGTGTATCTGTGTACTGCACAGTCAGACCTTAACACCATTTCATCTTGGTGAACATAATGACTTTCAGAAATTGAAGGGAAACTTTAAACATTATACTTTGCACTTTTAATTTTAGTAGTAATCTTATATTTTGTCAACTAAAACTAGACTAAAACTAAAATAATTTAGATGACTAATAATGAGAATTATGACTGAAACTAAATTACGCATAAGCATTTTTGGGTTTGCAGTCATCTAAGAAAGGGGAAGATAAAAAAAGAATCGCAAAACAGTCAACATAAAATATAATGCTTGGGTGTCACCATCAACCAGCCTTTAATTTTGTACTCTGACAGGGGAAAAACATCGTTTAACTCTGACAAATAAATCACGCAAAAAGGGGAAAACTCAGCACAGCTCGTAAGACCATAGGTGTTCACTGTACCAAGCAGTCATTACTTTGCAAACAAACAGCATCTCTGTGTTGATGGCAACAATCTGTGTAACCTGCTTAAATTCTGGGAGACCTGAGCATGAGCCTGCAGAAACTACCATGTCTGTATTGTATTTGATCTAGGGCTGGGACGATTATTCGACATAACGACGATGTCGATTATAAAAATGCGTCGTCGTGGAATTTTAGTGTTGACACGTTGTGTAAAACTACGTAAATGTTTTGTAACTGCAATGCTAAGCAGTGATAAGCTAAACGTATTTTAAGGGAAAGTTCCATATCCCCTCGGGAGCACGTTAACGCTGTCCTTTTAAGAATCGCGCAATAAAAGTCTGCTAATAACTGAACTTTACTGTCCACCTGATGATCTCTTCGTCACATGAGAGCTACAATATTGTAATGAAGTGATTTGTGGGTGTGGAAGGGAGAGGTATTGGTGTGGAAGGTAGTAGTTAATTAAGTGGCTACACCTGGGCTGTTAGGGATGTGGGGTTAAAAGAGGGAGAATAGCCAATTTTCATGGCCATTTCCACAAGCGTGGTAGGGGGTGAGAGCCACGCTCGACGAGAAATGTCCTGTTAAGTTCAGCACTTGTGGGTTCTGGGAGGGAGGTGTTACCAGCGCTGTTTTAACATTATTCATATTTATTGCCGCCTTAAAAAAGCCACTGGAATTCAAATGGCACCCGTCATTTTTTGGTGCTTGGTGGACAATGAAAGTGCAATATTCCTGAAATGTTTCTGGAAAAACTTATGTTTTCCCTGAAAGCGCATTGTCCACATATTTGAAATAGAACCAAAAGCCTTAACGTGTTGAGGAGAATGCTCAATAAAATTATGTTTTGGTCGCAGATGAAAATGAGGAAGGTAGCTTGGAGCACCTCACTGTCTTCAGACTCTCTAAAAACATTCTAGAGTAATGTATTGACTCCTCTGTATGCCTTGCTGCCACCGCTAGTTCTAAAATGTCTTTGAGGAGCGACAGAATCTCCCAGGTGTTTTCTCCATCTGGGATATAATAGCCAATGAAAAATGGCAAGAGCCTGAGTAAGGTCCAATTTTCATGGCCATTTCCACAAATAGTTCCTTTCCTTGCAAAGTCTTTTGCAATTTGTTGAGGATGGTCAGTTTTGTTGGTGAATGTACACTCAAAAGTCCTTATAGCATAGTAAGGTGAACTACTTCTTGCAAATGAAGGCTGAAATGCACAGACATATTTCAACTGGAATAATACCTTCTAAAAGGTCATGCAATATATCTGGAGGGTATCCAGTGACACAATGAAAATGCTCCAAGTTCTCAGTCAGTGGACATACACCTTTTACCCCATACTGTAAACTTAAGTTTCGTCCAACCTAACATCCTCCACTTGCTTGTCATGAGCTTCTTTAGAGTAAGGTACAACTGCTCCTGACCGTACCTCTTTGGTTTGTGCCTCATTTCTCATTATCATGCAGAACCTGCAGAATCTGTCCACTGTGAAGCTCTCATGAAATCCTGCATAATAATAACAATATTGGGTTTGAACTGGTGGCCTTCTGATTACAGGCACACAGGCTTAGCCCACTGAGCCACACACTGCCCAAAAAAGAATGAGGACCCAAATTATCCCCTGCTGCATACAAAACGGTCCCTTTTAAACTTTTCCCAACAGACTCAATATATACACCATGCTGCTCAAGAGAAGCAAGATCTTTCGTAAGAGGTTGCAGAACTTTTGAATAGCCACACTGTTGACAAGACAGCAAGCTGTATTCTGTAGAGTGCAGACATATTCTTTGATGGTAGGTGACCTGTCTAGTCTAGTATGCAGCAGTCAATTTGTGTTTTTACCTACATGCTTCAAAGTCATCAGTATAAAGACCAGCAATTCTTGAATCATCCTCTTTGAAAAAAGTGCTTGTTTAATAGTACATGTCATCCCGGTGTGATCTGTACTGATCTGAGGAGGAGTGATCTTTTGCTTGCAGGACTTCGCTTAAACTATTTTCTTTGTTTAGCAATATCTGTAACATGAACAGTATAGGGACATACACAACAGGATTCCTGTCCCTTGCAACTACATACAGTTATAAAATATAAAATACAAATATTGGCACCCCTGCATTTATGCCAGAAAACGCACCATTTCTCCCATAAAATTGTTGCAATTACAAATGCTTTGGTACTGTCATATTTATTGCACTGGAAGAACACAAAAAAGCAGAGGAAAAAAAACAAATCTGAGACATTCCACACAAAACGTCTGGACAAAATTATAGGCACCTTATCAGAACTGTAAGAAATAATTGTATTTCAGGCATGTGATTTGAAGTGGTGCATTTTCTGACATAAATGCAGGGGTGCCAATATTTTTGGCCAAGACTGTATTCCATGGGCACTACAATAAGAAATTCTTTCAACACATAGGAAGCTCCCCTTTTAGAAGTAGATAATGACCACAGAATTTCATAATAACATTGTTCTCAGCTACTGTGTTTACAAGCTCTTTCACTATTGAATGATTTATATTATCATAATACTTTGTAAGAATTCTTTTAATAGAATCAAACATGAATGATTGTGATAACTGACACATCTGATTCAGCTGATGTATGATTTCTTGGACAGTTGTCTCTAGGAAGAGAGATGCTACATTATGCTCCAGATCACGGGCTAGATCTTCTAAGTGCTTTGTAGAATCTTGGGTGTTTTCTAGTTCAAAATGCTCCTCAGTTGAATTGTTGAATATACACTTGATTGGCTTTCAAAGTTCACTTTGCAAGTGAGAAAAAAAATCTGTTGCGTTGCAAAGCTCTGAAAAGTCACACAGCTGGCAACTAAATGTTAGCTGAGTAGTACTGCTTTGTTCATTATGGGATGTTTGGTGGACTTTGGTGAAATGCACCCAAAGCACACTGATGGATTTAAATGTGAACATGTATGCTTCAAGGATAGACCCCATATGTTTTAAACGGTAATGTCTTAGTAACTGTGCCCTTTTGTCAGTACTGAAGCAGCAGTAATTACACTTCCAACACATGCTTTCTTGCAACCTGCAATATTAAATATTCAATTGTTTGGTTTATCAAAAGCACATTGTTACATTTTCTAGTGAAAGGTGGACAAAAACTTACACATATACAACACAAATGCATACTAAATATGGACATGACGTAGCCAAACGCCCGCATGTATCATGAACGTTAATTTTAGCACAAAATTAAGCAACATATAAAATATTGAACATGACACAAAACGTAATCATTACAACTTTACTAAGGTTACTTTATTTTAATACCACAACTAGGCACAGGTGAGTCTTATTCAGAATTTCAGCAAAACTAGTGTTTATCAATGAAAAGCTGTCAAAACTGAATATAGCTTTTGTGAAAGTGACAATTTTACTTGGAAAAGTTGAGTTGCTAAGTCAGGCTAGAGCTAAAGTTTACATTACAAATCATCCATCTCAGCTTACTAAAATCGAATGCATTACGTAATAACGTCGTACATATTTATCGTATTTATTTATAATGCAATTTTTTTTTTTTTAAAAGATACGTACCATTAGAGTTTTTTTTGATGAAATAGTTTTTCTTCTCCTTCCTCTTCTTGGATTGCCACCTTATCGTGGTGGAGGGGTTTGCATGCCTCAGTGACCCTGGGGGCTATGTTGTCGGGGGCAATAGCCCCTGGTAGGGTCTCTCAAGGCAAAAAGGTCCCAGGGGAGGGGCCAGACAAAGAGCAATCCAAAGAACCCTATGATAAAGCATTCTATCAAAGTCTCATTTCCCTCGCCCAGACTAGGGTCACCGGGGCCCCACCCTGGAGCCAGGCCTGGGGGAGGGACCCGTTGACGAGCACCTGGTGGCCGGGCCTTGGCCCGTGGGGCCCGGCCGGGCATAGCCCGAAAGATGCATGCGGGACTGTCCCAAGGTGGGCCCACCACCCACAAGGGGAATGTCAGGGGTTCGGTGCATTGTGGGTCGGGTGGCGGCTAAGGGAGACCCTGGCGGTCTGATCCCCGGCTGACAAAACTGGCTTTTGGGACATGGAATGTCACCTCTCTGGTGGGGAAGGAGCCTGAGCTTGTGAGGTTGAGCGATATCGACTAGATATAGTCGGGCTCACCTCAACGCATAGCGTGGGTTCTGGAACCAATCTCCTGGAGAGGGGCTGGCCGTTCTTTTCTTCTGGAGTTGCAGCAGGTGAGCGACGCCGGGCTGGGGTGGGGCTACTGGTGGCCCCACAGCTCGGTGCATTAACAACGGAGTTTACCCCGGTGAACGAGAGGGCTGTCTCCCTGCGCCTTCGGGTCTGGGATAGGTCTCTGACTGTCATCTGCGTTTATGCGCCAAATGAGGGGATTCCATCATTTTGCTGGGGGACTTCAACACTCACGTGGGCAATGACAGTGTGACCTGGAGGGGGGTGATTGGGAGCCTCCCTGATCTGAACCCGAGTGGTGTTCTGTTATTGGTTGGACCCCACGACCCTGCCCAACACCCAGTCCATACAAGCATTGAACAGAGTAGAAGCAAGAACACACCCTTGGTGAACCCCAGAATCAACTGGGAAGAACACAGAGGTTCTCCCTCCACTCTGTACAGCACTCACAGTACCAGTGTACAGGCCGTCCATGACGTCCAGCAACTTCAGGGGGATCCCACAAAGTCTCAGGATGTCACACAGGGCATCTCAATAAACTGAGTCGAATGCTTTATGAAAACTGACAAAAGCTGCAAAGAACCTCTGCCGATATTCGCGCTTGTGCTTGATGAGAACCCTCAGTGCAAGGATATGGTCGATGATGGACTTCTTAAGCGTAAAACCAGACTGCTTCAGTCGCTGACAGACTAGTGATCATGGATCCTGTTAAGGATGACCCTAGCAAGGACCTTGAAAGCAGTGTTATCCCCCTGTAGTTGCCCAAATCCAGGCGATCACACTTCCCTTTCCAGATAGGGACTACAAGTCAGTCAGCTGGGATGATGCCTGAATCCCAAATGGAAGCAAAGTTTATCTGCAATGCCAGCCTTACCACCAGCCTGGAGAAGTACACCCCAGATAACACAGATCCCAGCAGCCTCCCCTAGCCCTAGCTGATTCACCACACGTGCAATCTCAATGAGATTGGGTGCTTCACAGCTGATTGGAGGGTCAGCTTTGAGAACTGTGGACCCAGAGATGTCCAACATCCTAACTGGAAGGTCAGCTTTAAACAATGGCCCAGTGGGTCACAACTGCAATGTCATCTGTAAGGACCATTCCATCACCTGCTCTGACTGCAAGTCTCTGTGGAACAGATTCAGATGTGCGTAATGCTTTGATTCCTCAGTAAGCAAGACTTAGGTCACTAAACCACAAATGGTGTGTCACCTGCTCACAGATTCACCTAACAAACGCATCCTTATCTGCCCTCACAGCCGTCCTTCTCAGTTCTCGGTACAAACTGGAGTTGCCACCTAGTCGTGCATTGCGACTTCTCTTGATAATATCCAGGGTGCCTTGCGAGATGAAACACCTCCTTCTGGGAACACTGGAAACACCAACACAACCCTCAGCAACCTTCAGGGTCTTATCACGGAAGGTGTCCCACATCAGAGTCAGCAGTTGCACTCAAATCTGCAAGTCCCTCACACAAATTGCATGCAAACACATCAGAAACAGCTTGATATTGGAGTCTGGCTAAGTCCAGCCTCATTCTCCTAGTAGGTGGTAGCCTACTGGATCTAAACTGAATCTTCAGAGTAGCAACAACAAGTCTGTGGTCAGAATTCACAAACTAGGCACTTCTGTAGACCCTGCAGTACTGCAGGAGCCTCCAGTGTCTGCCTACGAGGATGCGATTGATCTCCTTTGCCGCACCACCAGCATTAGAGTACCAAGTCCAGTGATGCGGCTCAGGGCTTTGGAACCAGGATCCAGCGACCCGCAGCCCCTGACCTTTCGCAAAGTCAAGGAACATGGAGCTAGTTTCACCATGGTCTCCAGACCCATGGGGAGCAACACAATCGTCATAGCCAGTCGTGTCAGTGCCAGTGGTCACACTGAAGTCACCCATGACCAGAGGAGTGTCATCTCTTGGGCACCCTTCAACCACCGAGCGAAGTTGCAAGTAAAATGTCTCCCTCAACAAGACATCACTCACCACGGTCGGAGCATACACTGAGACAACAGACAAGATACCCAAGGAGTGCCATAGCCTGAGTCTCATAATACACTCGTTGAAAGGAGTGACATCAGACACCATTGGAAGAAGCTGATCCGCTACAGCAAGAGCTACTCCCTGAGTATGGCAGCCATCAGACCGACAAGTCCAAAAGTAGGTATACCCACTTACAGAGATCTGGCCACTCCCCGGTCTGCATACCTCAGAGAGTGTTGTCACCGACAGCAGAGGAAGATGGTCATCTTGCTGGAGAGACAAGATGCTCCACGTGCCTACCTGGATGGGTCACCTCAAACTGAGACCCAAGTGCTGCCATGCAGCAGGCGACACCTCAGCACCACACCAGCCCTGATCCCCAACAGGCCTGACCCTATTAGCTCTCCGACGGTTTCAACTCGTCCAGGGATGGGGCTCCTGAAGGTTTTCCCCCATTCCCTTCATGGTGCGTGCAGCATATCTGTGGGCGGTTGCAGCAGAGCTACTCCCGCGGAGAGCAGAAGAGTATCATGCTTGTTTAAATCGAGCAGTTGCTAGTTGTTTTATGGTGGCTGGAGTGCCAATCCCGCTACCAACCCCCAAAAATTGTTGGAGGACCGCTTGCAGGGCCAGATGCACTTGAACGTCATACCCAGGATATTTGAAAATAATAGTAATTATACATTTTATTTATATAGTATTGTCAAAAACGCAAAGATGCTTGCAAAGGACATAACAAAGTAAACATATCTGACAAACAACAAAAACATGGATAGGGAAGGTTATAGGCTTGAGCAAATAAAAAGGTTTTAAGTGTGGTTTTGAAATTGGAGACTGTGTTCCAAAGCGGGGGAGCTAAATGGGAAAAGGCACGGTCACCAAAGCTGTGGAGTTTGGATGGGGGGATGGAGAAGAAACCAGAGGAGGAAGATCTACGGCTGCAGGGAGGGTGGTAGGGGAGAAGCAAGTCAGAGAGATATGGTGTGGCTTGGTTGTTAGCTTTGAATGTTAGAAGAAGTATTTTAAAGTGGATGTGTTCTTTTATAGCGAGTCAGTGAAGGTTCTGAAATATGGACATGATGTGCTGGTACGAACAAGTGTTATTCAGGGGGGGGGTGACAGAGTTTTGGACTATCTGGTTTTTATAGAGAGATTCAGCAGTGATACCAGGAAGTAATAAGTTGCAGTAGTCAAGATGGCTAGAGATGAAGTTGTGAATGAAACACAAATGATGTATTCCAATGTACTTGTGCAAATAACGGATAAAGCATTATTTCATTTCAAATTGCCAAAATTGTGCTGTCATGTGTGTGATTATATGCACATGAATGGCCAGCAAATCCCTGCAGGACGTTTCCCAGCCATGTGTACTGCCTGCGGTAGACCTCAGGCTCCCCGTAACCTTGTCCTGGACAAACAGCTGGAAGATGGATGAATTATGTTTAACTTGGAAGAAAGTCCTTCGTTATCAAGCAAGTGTCAATGAAGTAAATGAATGATTTAGGGAGTTTAATTAACAAATGTAATCAATTCACTGCCTCAACCGCCTCAAAATATTCAGCATATGGAGCAAAACATCAAGAATGTCACGGATAAGTCACAAATCCGCTGGTTGTTTTTAGAGTCCAACGAAACGCTTTCAGTATTTTGCGTTCAAAAAAATGAATAGACTCATCACCACATGAAGGTAAGCACATTGGTTGATTACTTGATAAATAGGTCAGCAACTTCAATTAAAAGAAATTGTTTGTGTTCTCTTCACTTCAATTAAAGAATTATGCTGACTCAGTGGAAAGCACATTGTTACAATTCACTTGGGTATCTTTACAGACAGGATGAAATACCTCTAATTTAGAAGAGTGCCATCTGTGTTCTGATTTGTGGGAAGCTGTTTTTAACACCCTAGTGTTCTCATTATAAAAATGCCGTTGTTTTTCTTTTCAAATATTCTATAATTTCCTGCTGCAGGGTGACACGACATTCATTGTAAGTATGTTTAGCACATGCAGAGAATAACCTAGTAAAACAAAAACACAAAAGTCGCGGCTGCTTAAAGCAGGATCTACAGTGCAATGATGACAATAAGTAGGACCTACTGCATGTATTGTCATCCCGTACAGGATCACAGGGCCTGGAGCCAATGCCAGCTGTTAAGGGATGCACATATACATTTACACACTATGGGTAATTTAGAACCTCTAATTCACTTCACTATATGTACTTAGATGGTGGAAGCTGCCCATCGTAGAGCAAACTGTACACACACACACACACATACACATACACACACATACATTTGTATTCATATCTTTGTGGGGACTGTCCATTAATTTCTATGGGAAAAACCCTAACCTTAATAATAAGTAAGCAAATGAAATATAAGACTTCTGAAAATTTTAGTTTTTTATTGCATACACAATATTTTTTTTAAATAAAATTTAGGTTTTCCTTATTCACAGAAATGTCCCCACAAGGTAGGGAAGTCTGGTCCCCACAATGTAACAATCACAAAAACACACAGACAGAGACATGGCTGCACTCAGGTTCTCATCTTTGAGGTGGTTTGTCATGTAAATGGAAAATGGATACATGTGGTGGGTGCAGCAACAGGCTGTAATCAGTGCATGCTCCTTACCTGAATATTAAATCTTCTGTTATAAGAATCTCATCAGTGGTGACAAGAAAATCAGGGAGAAAGTCACTAAATTCACAGATAAAGCAGCATATGAGCCTGGAGGCCTGATAACAGCAGCAAGCAGAAAAATGAAAGAGAGCAAAATGTTGTTGCTACCAGGGGTAATAAATGATTCACTGGCAGACACCTGGAGCGTCTGCTGCCCAGCCGTCTCTGAGAGTTTGGGGTTGGGATAATTTAGGATTTTCAGGCTATAATGAAATTTCTAGAAGACTGAGAAGCATGCTGTGAAAGACAAGTAGATTAGGACAAGGCTTCTCCAAAAATTTGCCATTACTTTGTAAGCTTCACAGAGTGATTAAAAGTCACATTCAACAGCGTCTCATTTTGATCTTTGAGGATATAATGACCAATGATCAAAATTTATAGTGGTCTACTGTATGGCAGGAGAACCTTTTAGAAACATTAACTTGGGAATGAGCATGTATCATGTGCAGGCCCAGACTGACCATAGGGAGTACCGGGAGATCTCCTGGTGGCCTGGCCTGCCATCAATAGCAGACCTTTTAATAATTAGATGGTGAAGCAAACCAGATATTTTTGTGCAAAATGCACATGCAGTATATTGCTAATGAACCAAATAGGTTTATATTTTGTTACTTTGATCACAAACATTCACCTTCGGTTTTGAAAGCAATATCATCAACTGAGAAAATAAGAGTGCTGCTCCACATAGTGGAGTGAAACCTTATTTGAGTCATGCTTAAAAGAAATTACTTTGGCAGTGTAAGCAAATTAAAATACAGTGGTGCCTTGGTTTGCGAGCATAATTCGTTCCGGATTCATAATCCAAAGAGCTCATAAATCAAAGCGAATTTTCCCATTAGAAATAATGGAAACTCAGATGATTCATTCCACAACCCAAAAATATTAATATAAAAATGATTTAATACAAATTATAAAGTAAAAATGCATAAAACAAATTAACCTGCACTTTACCTTTGAAATGAATCATGCATGGTGTGAGGGAGACGAGAGAGAGGAGAAGTGGAGGGTTATTTTGTAGGACGACTCTCTATAACTAACGGAATCACTGCTAACTGTTGGCTCACTGAAATCTTTTTCTTTTTGCGCGACTTTAACAAGGAACCTATCCAATGACAGCCGCTTTTGCCTCCTTCTCGATTTTGCGGAAATGTGGACATTACATTGAGGGGGTGGACAAACATGCTTGCCTGGACACAGGGGGACCTTGGATAAAAGAAGGTTGACATCCACTTCACTAGTAGGCATGATTTTGCTAATTGAGTGTTAGTTTACTTTCTCTATTGCTTTCCATACATTTTTTTGCCATAAATTGATCTCAACTCTGTAACATATAAGAACCTAAGAACATAAGAACTATACAAACGAGAGGAGGCCATTCGGCCCATCAAGCTCGCTTGGGGAGAACTTAACTAATAG
>JAOYFF010000303.1:0-13623 GCA_025773925.1 Cryptomyrus ogoouensis
AAGGCAGTTCTGAAGGCGAAAGGGGGTCAAACACCGTATTAGTATGGTGTTCCTAATAATCCTTTAGGTGAATGTATGTGCCTGCCTGTGATCTGTTCCTCTGTTAGTCATTGTAGATGTTATAAATTCTTGCTGTTAGTTGTTTCCCGCTATATATCTTGTTGTTAGTATGTGTATTCCTGTGTCTCCTGGTATTGGTCATCTACCTGCCTTAATTTACCCCAGTTTGACCCAGTTTCAAATACGGTTCCTTTGCTTTGTAAGTTGCACTGAGGATTGTCATTCACTATGCCCCATTGTGACAGAATTCGAAATTCTTGAATCTGGAATGGTGACAGTACTTTGACAGTGAGGCGAACATGAGCTCCATCAGTTGGTCCTGGCCCCATGCAAATGGAAATTAAGCCCACCCATTCAGCACTCACAGCAAGTGATACGGTATGATAAAACGATTGTGTCTAACAGGTATGTGTGTGCATGGCTAGATTCATTTGGTCTTAGTAGTGACACAGGTCATTTAAAAACTGCTACAAAAATATGTAGCTGAGTCTGTGGTGTTATTTTGTCACGAAGTGAATTGTTTTGGGATTGGCCCACCTGATTTTCTGCCGGCTCACCCACATCATGATTTTTGGCTCTGCAGTTCGTTCCGAGCATTAGTTGCCATGATGGCTGACTGATGCGCAGATTAATCTCAGTTTCGGGAATGGAAAGGGATCAGGTTCACACAAGTAACTCAGGATTTGCTCTAAACCTGCTTTCTGGAATGAATACCCTCGTTCTTTTTCGATATTTTCCTCCTCACTTATTTTCTTAAACTTTTCACAAATGTTCCATATTTTGTATAAGTGATTTTTTTGGGGGGCGGGGGGGTGCTGCCTTAAATTTTACTTGATCTGATGCAGCTTTCGATACAGTTAATCATGATGTACTTTCTGATTGCCTGAAGTCCACTGTGGGCTTCCAGGCTGTTGTTCTTAGTTGGCTTGCATCCTATTTCAGTTCAGATTGGTAATCGGTCCTCAAGTTCAACATCTATACATTGTGGTGTTCCCCAGGGATCAGTTTTGGGCCCTGTATTGTTTTCCCTTTATCTACTCCCCTTGGGGTCAATTTTACAGAAATATAATATCTCTTGCCATTGCTATGCTGATGACACACAATTATACATCCCACTAAAATGCAACAATGACTCAACCCTAGAATTGTTATCCTGCTCTCTGGAGGAGGTAAAGAATTGGATTGGTAGAAATTTTCTTCAGTTATTTTCTTGCTCTGTCAGCTACAGCAAGTGGCATTAATACCTGTGTAGGCAACCTGTCAGCTAATAGCACTCAGGTCAAAAATCTTGGTGTCATCTTTGATTTGTTTATAAAGTTTTACAAGAAAATAAATGCAGTGGTTACGGGGAGTTTTTTTCAAGCTCTGGGCTATTGTGAAACTTAATTTTTTTCTATCAAGAAAAGACTTGGAGACAGTCACCCATGCTTTTATTTCTTCTTGGCTGTATTTTTGCAATTCTCAGTACATAGGTATCAAACGTTGTTTTTCCATTTTCAGCTGGTACATATTTCTGCTGCCAGAATCCTGACTGGTACCAGTAAAAGAAAGCATATTACTCCTGTGCTGGCCTCTCTGCATTAGCTGCCAGATTTAGAGTAGATATAGAGTTGATGACACAAGTCTCATTAATTGTATTTTAGGCATTGCATAGTTGGGCTCCTTCTAATATTTTTGAAATGCTCCCCAACAATTCTAGTGCCTACCTTCTTAGGTCCAGTAACCAGCTTAATTTATTGCTTCCTCATTCTCAGTTAAAATCTAAAGGAGAGCAGGCTTTTGCTGTTGCTGCTCCTAGACTGTGGAATAACCTACCTGTTCACATTAGCTTGTCCCCCTCCATTGCGATTTTTATGTCTCATTTGAAACCATTATTTTGGCTTTTGGTCCCTTTAATGACCATTCTTAATTTCTGTTTATTTGTTTTTGTCTATTTATTAATCTATAGATTTTACTTATATTTTGTTTGTTACTGTGTCGCACAATATGTGAAAATGTTTTAGCGAAACTTATTGATGATCTGTTTGCCAAAGCTCATTGTGTGGGACCCCCTCATTGGCTCGACAAGATTTCATAATACAGTATTGAAAAATAACAAAATAGTGTTGTCATATACCATGGTATAATGTCTGGATAGTATGACAGTCTGATTATGACAGTTGCATATCGTGTAATGTTGATATTAATGTTGCCCAGGCCTAAGAGGACTTCGTTTTTGCTTTATTTTTTGGCTTTATTTTATGTATATCATTGCGTAGGCCTATATTACCATTGTCAGTAGGGTACATCCTCTAAACCAATAAAATGGTTAAACTCTAGGCAAGTTCCCACATAATAATAATAATAATAATAATAATAATAACTGGAGCTGTGCTGTGGGAGTGACAGCATCGTATTCTCTGGACAGTGAGATCACCTGCTCCACCCATCTAATCCATGCTCCTTGCACATTCACCAAAGAAGAATTGGCCAGGGAGTGACTGGAGATACAAACTCCAGCAGAGGGAAGATATGTGGTAGCGGAGCAATTGGGGAATCAGCTACCAATGGAGGGGCCTAAGAGTCGTCCGACATGGTCTCCTCGGGAATTGGAGCAGGCAACACAACCTCCTAGGGCCCTGGGGCGAGTGATGGGGCCTCTTCAGCTCTAGGTGCTGGAGAAGCAGCTGGGAAGTCATGTGCTGGAGAAGCGGCTGGGGAAGTGTGCTGGAGAAGTGATGGGGAATCAGGAACAGGAGAAACAGCTAGGGGATCAGGTGCTGAAGAAGCGGCTTATATCGGTATATCCAGCAAGGCATCTGGTTCACCTCCTGAGAGTCTGACTGAGGAGAGCGCACGTGCAACTTCTGCCCCACCTACCTGTATACATCCAGGAGCTAAAAATGTCAGTGACCAGGATGCATGAGGAAATTGGTTGCCCATCCTCCAGTGACAGGGTGATCATCATGGTTAACAGTGTCAGGGTCTGTACTGTCCAAACCTGCCCTTCAGCAGGTGTTGCTGGCCATCCTGTTCGCCACCCTATGTCTTGTCCTTCAGCCCATGTGCTCTCCCTATTGCCCGGCCTGCCGCATGGCTCAACAGGTTGAGTGGGTTGCTTAGGGACTGCATTCCCCAGTCATGGGTTCAAGGCTGGCTAATGATCAGCTTTATCTTTTTCTTTGTATTTGAGTTTCCCAAGTGTTTTATGTTTCCTGTTCTAGATTTGCCCTCCTTGTGTTCTGTTCCGGTTTTATGTTGTACTTTGTTTTCTTCATTTTCCTAGTGTAGTATTCCCCTGTGTTTTCTTGGTTTCAGGTCTGTAGTTCCTTAGTTCTGTGTTCATTAGTGTTAGTTGCCTCACTTGTGTCTTGTTGCCCTGTGCCCTTGTTGATTGGTTGTTTTTGATTATTCACACCTGCCCTTTGTTAGTTCTTGTTATTAGTGTATTTAGATGCCTGCCTTTGTTTGTTTCCCTAGTTAGTTATTGCCCATGTTACTGTATTTTGCTGTGTCCAATTGCGGTGGCCTGCTCCCAACTTGGATTATTCTATTGTGTCTTTAAGTTAGTTCTTGTTTTCCCTGTTTGCCTTTTGACCCCTCGCAGTCCATTTTATTTTGTGCCTTCCCCTGTGTGTTCAGCTTGTTTAACAAATCCCTTTGTCTGGGATACTATGACGCGGACTTAAATACATAGGGCTAATGAAAACAATTTGAAACAGCTAATGACAAAGATTCCACAACAGGTTAACGAGGGGGTGTGGCACACAGGAGTAGCGGACGAGCGGGCCATGTATGTATATATGTATGTATATATACACACACACAAGAAATGAGGGCTGGACAAGTAACATTTGTGGGTCATTGATAATTAAACAAACACTAGGGTTGGGAGTTACTAGGGACAGGTGAGGGTCATTAACAATCACTAAGGACTCAAATACTAAGAAGGGGGTGGCCAGTGACATACACTGGCCAAACAGGGAAACAATGGACAGGAAAGTACAAGTACATGCTACTTATTACATATTCCATTTAAATGCCAATTTTCAGAATCTTTCCCCACCAATTAGGTGGTTACCTGTATTTTTTTTTGGAATGTCCATATCTTAAGATATAATTTATGTTAATCATATTTTTATGTCTAAATATTTCTATTCTATTTATTTCACATTTGCAGTATGACTAACATTTTATGTGATATGACAGGTATACAGGAATTGTGCCGTACCCGAGCCACACCTCGGACAGAGGAAACAAGTTACAGTGCAGTTCCAGTTCGTTTCAGTTTTTGACTCAAGAAGGGTCGGCTCGGTAAAGGCATTGCTGGGTTTGGAGAGCGACAGTGACGTAAAACTTGAGAGGTTTACTGCTGCATCATTATTTATGTGCTAATTTCTGCTAGCAAGTCTGTATGAATCACCATTTTATGTTAGTGTCGAATGTTAGTGGAATTACCGTTTGCTTGTTTAATTTTGCATTATAAATCCATTCCGTTCAGTTGTTCTATAGTATTTTATTAAAATAGGTGGTTAGAAATGTTCAGGTTTGAAGTTATTGGGAATGCTTCAATACATCCTGATGTGCAATACCACTAATAATTAATAATATATAGAATATACCCTTTTTACCTTCAGATAATCCATGGATATCCACACAGAACACTGCTATCTCCATGCTTTTTGACCAATAAGATAGTGGTGAGGCAACCAGCTAGGTTAGGTCATGCTTTCGGCCCAACTAGTAAGCAGGGCCTTGTCAGTGTGGGTACGGCTTGGATCATTTACAATAGAAAAAGAAAGTCAGTTCACAATATAACTTGGGTATGGCTTGGTTCTTCTCTGGCAGTGGAAAAGCACCATAAATGAGGCACTTGAACTACTTGTTGGAGCCAAAAGAATACCTAGAGGGAATTAAAAACAATGGAACATCAAAAAGCTGCTAATCAAAGCACCAGGTGTCTGGTAAAACTTACCATTCAGGGTGGGGGCAGGAGTCCTGTCAAAAATTTGCCATTTGGGAGAAGGTATCCTGCTGGTGGATTGAACAGCCAAGTTGAACTATTCCTTCTTTTGCTGGGGCTCTAGGATGTAGCCTAAGATAGACTTTACTATACTCTGCCCCTTAGGCTAAGGTTAATTTTGAATTTTTGCACAAGTTTAATTGTGTTCTTTCCATGTCTGGTCCTAATTTCTCTACCACTCTAGTGGGATAGTATAAAAGATATAGGAAATGCAATGTTAGACTATATCTTTGCACAGTTTTCTTCTTCTGCTGTTAGGCTACTTTGTGCCAGTTTGATTGTCAGTGAAACAACCAGTAACACAGGACTTTGAAAAGCTGAGTAGCATGAAGTCTCAAAGTAGATATGGTCCATTATGGCCAGGATGGGGGGCAACTTTCAATAAACACACTGTCGATAGAAATGCAAACAACACACACAATTAAAATGATCATATTAACATATCCATAAATGTAACTTCTCTAAATTCTATCTTCATGGGGCAGGTTTTTCTTTTTTCATAGGCATGATATACTAAATTGTGTACACAATTTAGTTTAACATTCTCAACAATATAACTTTTTTTGTACTCAATTTGCTATTTCAATCTCTCAAAGTAATTTTCAATTTAATTAAATGTAATGTTTTGATTATTTATGTTCTTGCCTCAAGAAAATGTGACTGCAAAGCCAAAAGGGTGACATGAACTAACACTATGGGTTTTATGGTGAAGAATCTTTGTAATAATGCATAGTATGTCTCCCAATCCAACTTGGACTTATTCTGCTAGACCTGGCCCTTTCCAATGTGTCAACCAATTCAATGGTGGAAATTAGACATTATGGTCATCTAATACTGTGCATGGTAAGCAATATGTATACATCTCTGAGCCCATATCTTTATAGTAACGCATAATAATGCTCCCATTTCAAATTTATTCTCCCCAGGCCCACAACAATAAAATTTGTTTTGTGGGGGGGGACTAATTCAAACTGCAAACTTCAAACTAGACACAAAAGATATCCCATATTGGTTCAAAATCAGACACAATATTTTATTTTTCAATATGGGTTGATCGTACAATATATGTGATGTCGACAAAATCTAATTGTCACATTTCCCAAAAGACTTAAATGCACGACTACACAGCCATGTTCCTTTTGCTATTCCTCCCCAGAAAGGTAATCCTTGTAAAACAATGGGGCCTAATGGAGTGTCATGAAGAGTACTGAAATCTAATCTACTGTACAACTGGTAGATGTATACACAGACATCTTCAACATCTCACTGACCCAGGCAGTCATTCCATACAATTTCAAATATTCTGTCATTGTACCAGTCCCCAAAAAGACTAACACAGCTTCACTAAATGACTTCTGCCCTATGGCACTCACATCAGCTGCCAGGAAATGCCTGGAGAAAAGGGTTTTAAAATTCATTGACTCCATAATGCCACACACCAGTGATCTCCTACAGTTCATCTACTGCCGAACAGATCAGTAGATGGTGTGGTAGCTCTTGCGCTCTACTCTGCCCTGGAGCATCTGGACAATAGAAATGCATATTCCTGGTCTACAGCTCAGCCTTTAATACCATCTGGCTCACTAAACTGATGGTGAAACTGGCAGGTCTTGGATCTTGGACTTTCTAATTGGCATACCACAGGTGGTGAGGTCGGGCAACAAAGTGTCTGCTAAACTCAGAATAAGCATTGGTCCCCCTTACGGCTGCAGTCTCAGTCCATAACTCTTCTCCCTCCACACATATGACTGCTCATCCACTCAAAAACAGAACCTCATTTTTAAAATGCAGACCACAGAACCATACTTGGACTTATTAACAGCAATGATACGTGAAACAGGTGAGTGACCTCATTGTATATGGAGAAGAGAAGGATCTCCTCTCGAACCTCCAAAAGACAAAAGAGTGTCACGGACTCGGGCGGTTTGGGCGCGAGGACGAGACATGATACAGGCAGGAAGGGAATGTGGACGACCCACTTGCGGCTCACGGGAACAGAAGGGGTTTATTAACGAAAATAGAAAACAATAGGACAAAATAAACAAAATAAAAGAGCCACGAGGGGTCAAAAGTAAATGGGGATAAACAAAGACTAATTGAAAAATGGGTCAGGGCAACAAGGGGCAGGCAGGTAACAAAGAACACAGCACACAACATCAAACACTCCAGCAACATTACTCAAGGAGTAACAGAATGGGATCAGGAAGTTAAATACAACAGTCTAACAAGGATAACACAGGACAGGTGAAAACAATTAAGAAGGACTAGTAAAACAGGCAACAGGTGACACTAATAATTAACTCAAGGAATTAAACAGGGAAACTAAGAACTGACAAAGAAACAAGGAAAACAGAATCTAACACTGGGAATAACAAAGACCGGTAAAACATAACTAAGGCACAAAGCAAGAAACCAAAACTGAATACAAATCACAGGACTAAACTGATACAAATGAAACATTAGAAACAAAATACAAAAACAGAGGCGGGATTTTAACACAAGACAGAGGAGTTCACAGGCAGCCGTGTGAACGTTGAACCATGCGGCTGAAAGGGAGCAGGGGAAAACACAAAGGATACCAGGAGTGACAGGATGGCCAGCGATGCCTGCTGGCCAAAAGGGGAAGGAACAAGAAAGACCCTAACAAAGTGTTTATCTTGGACTTCAGGAAATAAGCCCCCCCACTGCAGCCACTCTATATCATAGGCACTGAGTTGGAACAGGTAAAAAGTTCCAAGTTCCTAGGACTACACATGTCTAATAATCTGTGCTGTTCATGAAATACCACTGGCCACTGTTAAGAGAGCTCAGCAGTGCCTGCATTTTATAAAACTGCTGAAAAAGGCTGGACTGAACTGCCAAGCCCTTATCCAGATCTACATAGGTTTCAAAGAGCATCGCAACAGGAACCACCACACAGTGTGAAAGCTCTGCAGACAGTCATAAAGGGGTGTTTTCACACTGTTGGATCTTTTTAAGGAACCAGAACATTTTTCCAGAACCAGGGACTTTTGTTGTGTTCATACCGCAGGAACTCGACCCGATTGTAGTTCCTTAGAGGCAGAGTACCTACTCCAGACTAGGTACTTTTCTTCTGAACACGAATACTAGGGAAGCTCTTACAGTGATAGCTTGCTGACTGGTTGACTGCAAGCACCCAGAAGTATGGAGAAAAGAGATAATTATCAGAGCTGAAATGGAGCAGATGGAATAATTTTTGTACCACAAATATATTTCATGAATACATTTTTTCACTTGGGTCTATATTTCTGAATCAAAAAATCTGACTGATAACCAATATACTTTTGTCTATCGCTGGTGCCAGGAGTGAAACTTGCCAGTGCTTATTAGTGGAACACTTTGCATCACATTTTATTTTGTGAAACCAAATGATCAATCACATGGAACTCTATAATACTGAAAATGAATGAATGAGTATAAATAAAATGCTGTGTCCCATTTGATCGACTTGTTTTGTTAGTCGATGTTTTGGGGTGGCGTGGTGTACTTTTGAATTATATGTGTGAAATGCAGGGTTGGGCATTTCACGTCCAAAAACTACAAATCCAGACCAAGATTTTGTTTCTACCAACTGGCTAAGCATAAAGAATCACAGTCACAGTGTACTCACCTGGTTGGTAGAAACAAAATCTTTGTCTGGATTTGTAGTTTCTGGACCTGAAATGCCCAACACTGGTGAAGGGTAACCTAAGAGATTTTTGTGTCTCCCATGCTTATTTAGCATGAAGGTTCCAGTTCCTTTTGTGCAATGTGAAAGCAACAAATGAAAGTGGCCAGGAGCTATAAAAAGTCACCGGCTGAGACAGCCAAGGAACTTGTAACCAGGAACCATGTTCCAGATTGTTGGTGTGAAAGTGCCTAAAGACTGCAGAGAATGCATTATAATGCACAGAACATGTTTCCATGACAGTAATCAAGTTGTTTGCTAAGGACATTCAGGACGGGGAGAAGTACCCTCATTCCAATCCAAATCTGTATGCCATTGTTAAACTGGACTTTAGATGGCAGATGGCTGTGTTCATAAGATGGCAGCTGAAGGGTTCATTTTCGCCCTCAACTGCCCTCCGTCATGCAATTCCAATTCTCGGTTGATCTGGGGTCTGTCATGGGTAAGATTTTCAGTGGTAGATTTAATATTTTTGCCAAGATCCATCAAAGATCAAACAGAATAATAATAACAAACAGACATCCTGTTCACAAGGATACGTCTCTAATCAACTCATCCTTCTCTTTGCTATCACTATATGGTGCTGCTTCAATTTTGTTTTGATTTGTCTCAAAATCTGATTAGGTACAGATCTTCACCCTTAGAACATGTCTGAAAAGTGTGAAAAAGATTCATTAAATACTTTTAAAGTTACTGCGTTCACAAGACCAAGTGTCTTCTCCAGCTGCCATTTTCTTATTTTGTTGAGTTATCGTCTTAATGGGATGAAGTGTCAAGTCTGCCCACTATCAGAGCCATATGAACACTGGAAATGAGGCCCTAGTCATAGAATCCGGTAAATAGCTGGCCAATCTTGGAAATTAGATGTGCCTGCATATGTATGTTTTTAACACCATGTGGATGATTGAGCATATAATTAAGGTTTCCTTTTTAATCAGCCTACATCTGCACTGTTATTGAATGTCATGAGAATACCATACCATATTGTATGCTTTAAGGTACTACAGGAGCATAATCTGAATTCTGTAAAATTCTACATTTAGTTCATTTATTAATCCATCCCTCTATTTGATGTAACTTGGGTCTAGAGCCCATCCTGGAGGCTATGAGTGCAAGGCAGGGAACAACCCAGGATGGGGTGCCAACCCATCATAGTCATTTATTAATAAACACTGGAAATATGTGTATCAAATTCCTGCTGCGACTTTACGCTGGCAGCTGAAAAGAATTAATTCCAACGTGGCCCTGATACAACTCTTTGGCATTTTTCCCGCTACCATTCCTGGAATAATGCATAGTTCCCTCATCTCGTAAATCAACGACACTCACTGCATCAAAGCCCCTTTCCAGGAAAGTACTGGAATTAGGGTACCTAATGCAGAAACCCACAGTTTTCATTAACCATCCACCCTTAGGTCAGATTAATGTGTATATGTCGTATTCGGCTTTAGTATTTTTTAAAATCAATATATAGTATGTACTCCGAATATGTTCATTTCCAGTTGTGGCTAAGCATGATAGGAATAGTTGCATTTTATTTAGATATTTATTGTTACGAACAACTTATAATTTTATACTTACTGTTGCACAGTATTGCACTCCTTTGTAGATGCAACGTATGGACGGGAAGCGTGTCTGTTTCTCGCGCTTAAGTCTGTACTGGGACAAAAGAAACACCTGAATCCATTTAAACCAATACACGGACACAGCGGACCTGTTTTCCCTCCGAATTAATTTCATATTCACAGTATAAACCCTCGAAAGACGAATAAACAGTAGATACTCAGGCGTCAACTTTCTTCATCGAAGATACCTTCTCTTGAATATATTCATTAGCATGAATAGATTAATTAATCCCCAGACTACTAACCTTAGGTTAAACAGTTTAACTTAGTGAAACCACACGGCGACTTCGGTAGCCCCAGATACAACGATTCAGACACACCCCCGGGGGCATTGAAAACATAAAAATTTTAACTCGAAACCAAAAACGCTACTCGGGGGTTATATTTCCAAACTTCGCTATGAAAATGTACCTTTAAACACGCATCTGGAAAAACAAGAGAGATGGCAACCATATGTTTATGTGGTCTGTCGAATATTATATGTCAGCATCCCCTTTCAAGATTTGGTACAGTCCAGTCCCCGTTTTGATCGTCCAGCATTGCTAAGCGCACGCTAATGTTGCAGCAGGCGCTCGCGGTGTCAGCGGCGTCGTAGTCTGACGTCGTGCGGCAAAACTTCTCAACTGAAGAGCCGTCGCAACTGCGGGACTAAAGCAGACTCAAGAGGCGTTTAAGCTATGATTTGAAAGTAGTAGTTATGAATCTCAATCCCTTTAATGTGAGGGACGTTCATTGAACTTAGCAAAAAAGTGTATTTTTTATTTTTTATTTGCAAAACGGCACAACTTGAAGAAACAAGGTTCAAAAATGCAGTTTCTTATAGTGCTTTGTGGCACTCTTGTAAGCGTGTCGTTTTACAGTCAAGGTAAGTACCTCTCCAAGAGATGTGACTTCTATGAAATGTAGCTGTATGTTTCTTTTAACATTACAGCCCGGTGTCTTCTTTAAATATCTGGTCAGTTTCATAACAAGTCGCGAAGACTATTTTAGATTTAGCTATACCTTTTTTTTTCTCTCAAAGACATATCACAATTTACAGTTAAAACTGAAGTATGCCATATGGCCTTTCTATATTATTATTAATATTAATATTATTATATTATTATTACTTGTAATAGTTTCAAAACATTACACTTTCTATGCATTTTTACTGTGACCATCTCTATGAAATATTTACGTTAATATATCAACTTTGAGTGAGTCTGCTTATTTATTGTAATTAGTTTTCAAACGATCTGTTTATTTCTGTTTTCGCACTTTCTTCTTAGTTTGTGCAAAAGAAAGTATTTCCAAAGCGAGACACCGATGATCAAATAGCCGTTTTCCTTCTGCGCTTTACCTATTACGCATGATTTGCTGTCTTCGCCGCACTGATTGTAATGTATGTATCTGCCCACTGAAATGACATCTGTGTCTTTGGAAATCCGTGCTTTCATGTGATCGTCGCCGTTTACTGTCACTGATTAGATAACGCTGGATAAAGCGCGAGACATGTCAAACTCCAGTTTGCAGATGGGATCGGGGTTACCCACGCTTTACCAAAAAGTGCATCTTGTTTTCCACAAACTTAGGTTTTATACTTAACTGTTTTTTTTTTTCGTAACACATTATATTTACAACATGTTGAAACAGCCACCTCTCGTAGTCTGGAATGCAGGAACCTTATTGAGCTACGGACAACCTTTTAAAGAAACAGGATATGTCAGGTACTTCTGTTCTGATAAAGACATTAACTAATGTGAGGCAGTAAGATTTTCAAAAAATAGATTTTTTTTCACAGTTAGAGTATAATTGGGTAACTGAATAACACATTTGTTCAATCATCTACCATCGCCTTCACAAGTGAATGATAGATATTCTGGTTGTAATTTTTACTACCTTGTATTTGGTTTAATATCCAACTGACAATAAAAGACACACTGATAAATTTCACCGCCACATATATCATGTACCTTCAATGGGTACTCTAAAAAGTTTTTTTTTCCCAGGGAAGATTTTGAATTCTTTGGAATTGTGATATTATACTTTGAGTTGTGCTTCAACAAATTTTGTGTAAAATCCTCTTTTACTCACAGGTCGAAAAGATTAACAAGCACGAGCTTGTAAAAAAAATGGATGGATGCTTGGGTGGATGTAGTTGAGGTGTCTTTATTTTTAGTTAAACATTAATGTCTGGTTTCATAGTTAAAGGATCGACATTTTATGATATTACATCCCCTAAAGCTTTTTCTTTGAAGTTATATGTTGCTCCATTTCTAACCCTTTAAATCATGGCATCAAAATGTTATGCTCCCTACATCAGAAAGGCTTATTCACATGAAAATGTGTCACTGAAGCAAAGTAGAGGTCTAAAATATACCCACCTTCAATATATATCTGTAGCTGATATGAGCCACTTTATGCTTTACGTATAAGTTTATATTGCCGCATGCAGAAATGAATACATACAAATATCACTGTTGGTTTAGACTTTATTATTAAATTCAGTAAATTTTATTGATGCTGAAATCGTTAAGGTAGCAGTGGTCATTATTCTGTATTGAGTGAGATATGCATGTATTTCTCTGTGTGTAATGGAAAGAAGAGGCTTGAGGACAGAGAGGAATGAATGTGTTGTATGGAAGAAGCCAAAGCAGGGTGGATAATGTGATAATTTTGTGGTCTTTTATTTTTAGCAGAAAAGTTTTTGTGGCATCAAATGTGATGCATGTATTTTTTTGCTTTATATGACTGAGACAAGTATAAAAATTAAAGCACAAGCATGTCTGTTTTGATTTGCTTAAGCTCACAAAAAAAATTCATTTATAATTTACACAAAATAAAGTCTATCCATCTACGTATTTAGTAATTTTCAGAGTGAATATGCAGGTTAATTTATGGTAAGAGGGAACAGTTGTATCTGTAGTGTTTCCTGTGCCCCCCTCCACCTGTATTGCTGTGGATGTGTAGAATTTTTTTTTATCTCATCTGCTCCTCCAGTTTCATTGGCTGTGCTGGACCAGGCTGTAGACTTTGCTTTCGTGTCGTCGACACATGTGGATGTGCATGTCTGAGACACTTGTGTGAGCCTTCGTGAATGGTAATGGATATATGAGAATGCCACTGCAGGACATTTGAGAAGCACATGAGAGAGCGCCCAGGGTTTAGCTGGTGAAAACAGCACTGAATGTTATGAATACCCCCCCCCCCCCCCCCCCCCCCCCCCCCCCCCCCCCCCCCCCCACCCCCCCACCCCCCCCCACCCACAC
>JAOYFF010000304.1:0-13612 GCA_025773925.1 Cryptomyrus ogoouensis
CGTTAATTTGTTCGTGAATAGCAAACTTTTAGGTTGTAACATTTGTACAACTATTACGTAACTTTTTGGTGAGCAATCGCTAACAAAATGTTGTCCCAACTTTTTTGAGACATGCTGTCATGAAAATCAAAATGAGCCAATATTTTTCATTAAATAGCAAAATGTCTCACTTTAAACATTTTACATGTTTTCTATGTTTTGTTATGAATAAAATATCAGTTTATGAGATTTCCATATTATTGCATTCTGTTTTTATTTACAATTTGCACAACATCCCAACTTCATTGGAATTGGGGTTGTACGTGCAACATTCCTTCCCCACTATAGCACAAACACCACCTTTCTCAGCTAATAGGAGATCCAATGCCATGCCGTTTTGCAGAGCTACCTGCTTAACCCCGGATAATTCACCCTTAATGGCCTTTACGGTGTCAAGCGTCTGATTGGCCACTTTTTCAACTGCAGTCTGAAGGGCAGCCACCTCTGTCTGAAGGTCTGCCACTCCAAGGGATGGAATAAACACCCCAAACCATTGCTCAGTTTGACTAAGAGATTGTCTGCTACATGAATATGCACGCACAGCCAAAGACATCTGTGCCTTGGGCACTACGCGAATAGGAGGAACAAGATAAGGTAGATAACAATTCCAATCAACTTTCGGCTTTAAAAGAGACAAAACAGTATAACCCTTAAGAGAGTCTTTGCGACCACAGATAAATGTAGAATGTGGTGGTGCTACTAGTAGGACATCACCAAGGACAGAGAAGTTAACATAAGCCTTACAGTGTACAGGTGGGGAGGAAGGAGTTAGAGACTGGGCTGAATTAAACAGACGGAAACACACAGTCCCATTCACCGGGATGACAGCCAAGCCATCCTCAGACAGGGTCATTCCTTTGCCATCACGTTCGTGCCCGATGGACAGGACACAGCAGAATAAGTACAGTTATCAGGGCTTCTTCGACACTGCAGAGCAGTTACAGTCAGTTCTCGCACCTGTGCCCCGTAGCGTTTGGGATCCTCAGCCTCCCATGCTTTAGCAACAGCCCATGTAATAATTATCTGGGCTTAGCAAACCCATCCCTCTCCTATTCATGCCCATTAACAAATGAACTGTGGTGAAACTCCAGTGATTTGACTCATTTGCCTGAGTCAGATAGAGGATTGGATTGTTCTTACCATACTCCTGTTGTAATCGGTCATGTGTGGCCGTTAGGGCCTCCTCCACTGCTCGTGACTTAACAGCAATACCAGAAATGCCACATATAGGTGGTGGTGGAGTTGAGGACAATGACCCTAGCTCGCGAGTCAGCAGCCCAGCCATAATGGACAAGGGGCTGGAGCATGTTCGATTTAGGACTGCCATATCATGATAGGTGTACGGAATCCCATAGAAGGGCCATGCCACAGAAGTGTGGGGCATATAATGACAGACCCAACAGTCTGAAACATTCAGCTCAGCAGTCACTGCTCGGGCCAAAAACCCCACAGCACTGGTATGCTTCACCTCCCTTTTCCCTCGATCCAAAACCTGTCGTGGGCTTGGGTCTGTTGGAGTACAGCGGGTGAAAAAGCAGTTCTCCAAAACATTATAGCATCGATCCCAAATATAACTGTCACAATAAAATTGGCTATCATGGAAAGGCAACACAGCTGTGACCTTCCCGGGGGCCAGTCTCGAAAGAGCCACCAGGGTCGGATATGCGTCTGCAGTGTACCCGATGGACCCAGTCGTCAATTCCCTCCTTTATTCACTGCATGAGGGGTCACCATCAAGAACTGGTGTGGTTCCCTCCATCTCGGCATGTTCCATCTCTTCCTCCTTAAGTCACGAACCTGAGCTCCCTGGTTCAAGCGGTGTCACAGCTCATAGCGGCTCTCCCTCTGGATTCCTCCAATTGGCACGAACCTGGTTCCAGGCTGCCCCTATTGCTTGCCACAAACCTGTAAGATAAGTCAGCAAATCCCCATCCACGGTCTCCAGTGTAACATATCGTGAGGGAGACAAAACGTGCATTGGCCTTCCTGTCAACACTTCAAAAGGAGCCAACCCTGTTTGGCGATGTGTCCTGGCTCGCATGAACAAAGCCAGGGGCAGGGCATCAACCCAGGGCAGGCCCGTCGTCTCTGAAAGTTTTGCCAATTTCAGTTTCAGTGTTTGAATTGCCCTCTCCACCATCCCTCCACTTGAGGGGTGATAGGCGCAATAACGCGTCAAATCAATTTAAGGTTAACGTTAAGGTTAAGGTTACTTTATTGTCATCAACGGCTTTATACAAGTACAAAGTGTGACGAGACAACGTTTCCCCATGGTTCCGGTGCAACATCTAGTAACACTGAACATCACATGCAACAGGGCAAAAAGGTGCAAACAGGCAACACAATAAAGTGCAAAGGGTACAATCACATTACAGAACACAACAATTTACAATGAATATACGGAACAATAAAAGGACAGAACAGTACACAACACTACACAACACTCCAGTATTTTGAGTGAGGAGCCTTAATGACTGAATTGCACATGGTAATTATATAATATTGCATGGTACTATTGCACTGGTTACTATATTGTACAGAGTAACCATGAAAGTGCAGATATGAGGTATTTCAGAAGAGCTATGACCTGAATTTAAAGTGCGTTCAGAGCCCTGATGGCTTGTGGAACGAAGCTGATACACAGTCTCGTGGAGGCAGAACGGAAGCTACGATACCGTTTGCCAGATGGTAAGAGTGAAAAAAGTCCATGTAATGGATGGTAGTGATCCTTCATTATGTTTCTGGCTCTGCTGCAGCAGTGGGTCTTGAAAATGTCTTTCAAGTGAGGTAGGGGCACACCGATAACCTTCTCTGCTGCTTTCACTATCTGCTGCAGATAGTTCCGGTCCGAAGCCTTGCAGTTCCCGAACCAGACAGAGATGCAGCTGGAGAGAAGGCTTTCGATGGTGCTGGTGTAGAATGTCTTGAGGATCTGTGGTGGCAGGCACGCTCTTTTTAGTCTTCGCAGAAGGCATCCAATGCATCCAATGGGAAAATTTAGCCAGGGTCTCTGCGACAAACACAGGACCATTGTCTGTGGTGATTTTAGATGGAATGCCCCATCGAGGAATCACCTCCTTTAGCAGTCATTTAGCCACGATCAGAGCATCAGGGTGACAGCAAGGGAATGCCTCCACCCATCTGGAAAACAGATCTACAATCACCAAACAATACTTGTATCCCTTGCACGGCATCAGCTCAATGAAATCCATCTGCAGGTGATCGAACAGGCTTTGGGGACTCGGGGTCACTGCAGGGTCGGTTGGAATGCCCTTTCCCACATTGAATTTCATGCACACCATACACTTCCTGCAGAATTGGGCAGCAGCTGCGGCCAACCCAGGGGCATGCCACATCTGAGTCACAGCTGCCACCATCCCATCACGAGACACACGATCCAGGCCATGAACGGCTTTGGCCATCCCTGGATATGTGGATCTAGGGAGATAAGGTTGATTAGTCCCAGAATGCCACCACACGCCTCCCTCATCACACTGTGCTCCATTCCGTTTCCATCCACGGAGCTCACCCTCCGTTGCACCTGTTTGAATCAAAACAAGGTCATTTTCACCGCATGGTTTATCAACATTCTTTGCCAGCAAAACCTTATCCTCAAACCCAGTTGAGTCCTTAGCTAAACTTTTAGCCCACAGGTCTGTGAGTTTATTCCCCTGACTGATTTTATCAGTCCACTTTGTGTGGGCCTGGCACTTCACTATTGCCACCTGTTCGGGTAGCATGAGGGTGTCCAGCAATTGTTCCACTAACTGATGATGCTGAATGGGTTTTCCAGTGCTGGTGCGAAAACCTCTCTGCTTTAACAATGCATCATGGTCGTGACACACCCCGAAGACGTATCTTGAGTCTGTGTAGATAGTGACTTTCTGTCCATCAACCAGTTTGCAGGCCTGTTGCAGTGCAAACAGCTCAGCCGCCTGTGTGGACCAATGTCTGGGCAGATGCCCTCCGTCCACAAGTGATCTATCTTGCAACACCACGGTATAGGAGGTCACTGGGGATCCATCCTCCAACCTCAAAGAACTCCCATTGACAAACAGGATGTCAGTCAGATCCGGCCTAGGTCTGCACACACAGTCAATGACCTGCAAACAATCATGTAGTTCCCCGTCCACCCCCGTGGGAAGGAGGGTCGCTGGATTCAAAGCAGAGCATCTTTTCACAGTCACATTTGCCAGTGTTAGCAAAACATTCTGATAATGCGCAGGCGTCAAATGAGATGTCCTGGCCTGTGTCAGGATCGCGTGCACTGCATGGGGAACTCAAAGTTTCAGTGGAAGCAACTGGACTAGATCTGCACTTGCCATCACTGGCTCAGCTGCTGCAGTCACCGCTTGAAGACAAAGGAGTAATGCTCGAGCCACCGAGTCCAAACGCTTTGAGTAGTATGCAACCAGTTTGCACCTTCCCCCTGATACTGAGTCAGAACTGAAGTCATGAACCCTTTTTTCTCGTCCATATACTGTACAAATGGCTTTTCCCCAAAGCTGGGGCTGACATTAACGCCTGTTTTAAATCAATCAGGGTGTCTTCAGCTTCGGGTGCCCACGTCAGTCTGTCTGTCAGTCCTAGCCCAACTGTCAAATCAACCAAGGACTGTGACCTCTGTGCATAGTCCTGAATCCAAGGCCTGCAATAGCCAATCATGCCTAGGACTGAAAGCAATTGCTGTTTAGTCTCTGGTTTGGGGATCTCCTGTATGGAGGCCACTCGGTCTGGTCCTAATGACCTTCCCTTGCTTGTCAACACATGTCCAAGGTATTTAACCCTTTGTGACACCAGCTGCAGCTTTCCTTTGGAGGCTTTGTGCCCATTTTTTGTCAGGAAGTCTAATATAGCTATGGTGTCCTGTTTACAGGACTCGTGAGTGTGAGAGCAAAGTAGCAAATCATCCACATACTGTACCAGTGTGCTACCGCCAGGCGCAGTAAACCCCTCCAAATTTTTTGCCAGCTCCTGCCCATACACGCTAGGTGACTCTGTATAGCCCTGGGGCATCACTGTCCAGGTACACCTCTTCCCCTGAATGGTGAAGGCGAACCAGTACTGGGAATCTGGATCTATTGGGATAGAAAAGAAAGCATTAGTCAAGTCATTGACAGAGAACCATTTAGCCTCTGCTGGTGTGGAAGCCAGAATCGTAATTGGATTGGGTACAATAGGAGCCCTGGGATCTATGGCTGCATTGACACCCCTCAGATCTTGTACAAACCTCCAAGTACCATTTGCCTTTTTCACAGGTAAAGTAGGAGAATTAACTGGAGAATAGGCTGGAGAATTTCCATAATAGCCCCCCTTTTCACCAGATCTGCATGTACTTCTCTCACTCCCTCCTCTGCTTCTCTAGATAAGGGATACTGGGCCCTGTGAGGCTGAAAGCCAGACTTGAGGTGGACCACCAAAGGCTCAGCTGACACCACTTGGCCAAAATAATTTTTCCCTTTTGCCCACAAGCAATCTGGTACCTCCCCTAACCAGTCAGGCAGAGGATCATCACCTTTCTCCTTATTTCCCTCTGCATCCCCCTTTCTCTCCCTGCCGGTCCCTGGAGGATGGGCTCCCCTTTTGAGTCTGGTCCCTCCCAAGGTTTCTTCCTTCTTGGGTGTTTTTCCTTGCCAGTGTCACCTATGGCTTACTCAGTGGGGGCTTTGGTTGGGGATGCTGTAAAGGGCTTTGAGACAACGTAATGTTGTGATAATGCGCTGTACAAAAATAAATTTGTTGTTGTTGTCTCTTTACCTCTACACACTGATCTATTTTGTACCTTTGCACCTGTCCATCTCCACTCATCCACCTTCCTTCCTCCACACACACCCACTCACTCCTTTTTTCACACTCTGCCACCCAGGGTCCTAAATCCTTCCATTCTAATGATCCCTTTTTCCCATATGATACATGGGGGACCGAACCTCCCACATACCACTGCTCCTGGCCACATAGAGGTAATCATGAACAACAGTCTCTCCCAGTTTTCCCTCTCCCTCAAACTCCTTTATGTGCAATGCAATCTTTCAGGCTATTCTTGTCCTTCAGGGATACAGTCTCTCAGGATTATGTCATCCGCTAGCCACCAAGCAGCAAAGTTTTCTTTCTCTAATAAGCAAAACAGTCCCAAAGCCTCTGAGGTCACAGTGAAATCGTCTTCCCCCATTTCCACCTTCATTCCCAGCTTCCTCATTAAGTCCCTCCCCAACAGGTTGACAGGACAATGGGGGGAAACTAGGAACTGGTGCTGACACACAGTGGCCCCTGGGCTCCGTTCCACTAATAAAGGTTCTGTTTCTTCTAGGAGTGGGGTTTCTGCCAGTGGTGGGGACTCCCGACACCACCTCCTCTCTGATTGTTGACCTTGCAGTTCCCGTATCCACAAGTTAAGGGATTTCCCTTCCCTTCACTCTCAATTTAAGCAATGGGTCATCTGCTAGGCGTCGGGTGAAGGCGATGAACTGACCCTCTTCACCACCTGTCCCCGCAATCTCCTATTGGACAGGAGGAGTAGGCCACACGGGACCTTGTGCACCCAGGCTGGGACACAGGCTGGCGAGATGTTGCTGCTGTTTGCAAACATAACACATCACAGGCCCTGGTTTTACTTCTCCCCCTTGATTCCCTTGCACAACCTGAGGCAGAGGGCAGTTCCTGTAGAAGTGATTGGAATTCCCGCAGTTTCAGCATTTCTTGTCCTCTCCACTAGGTGGACCAGATGGACCCTGTCCTCTCCCTCTTCCTCTGCCTTGGGGTTTCCCTGTAGCCAAATTAGCCACTGCCTGAATGAGCATTTCATGTTCCTGCTCCCTTTTTCCTTTCTTCTCCTCATGGATGCTTTTCCTTTTCCCTGTGTTTTTCAGATTCTGCTCAATGTTCTGGGCGAAAGTTCTCACACCACCCATGTTTTCGCCCTCCAGTCGGGGCAAACTTGCTTCAGGAGCTCTCGGATCTCGGGCCGCATTCCTTCCACGTAGAGGGTAGCCTTCATTTGTCCCTGCTGTTCTGCTCCTGCGCCCGAGTACTGTTCCACCAGGCTCTGCAACGGGAGCTCCCAGTCATACATATCTTCTATATCACCTTACAGAGCTGCATACAGACAGGACCAGTCTACACCTGTGGGAAAACGAGACTTAAGAGCATTCTCCAGTTCATCTGCTGGGCCCACCTAGCACCATCTAATCTCTGGATCCCAGTGTCCCATGATACTCCCAGAATAGCCCATGCAGGCCCAAATTTCTTCTTTAACACCTGGCTCAGCTCCCAAGTGCTGGGCTGGTACACTCCATCCATGTCCTTCACTGCTGCTTAGGACCTATCCCCAGGGGGTAGATATGAATATAGATATTGATTATATGTGTTATGCTTGAAGGCACACTGAGCGTTGTAAAAAGCGCAGGAAGCAGGAAGTCGGGGCAAACACGGGGTTTAATCGGAACAGCAACAAAAGGGACAGGCAAAGCACTGGATAACATTACAATGACCGGACTGGGGAAACAAACGGAAACGCGGACTAAATACAATGGACTAATTGACAACGATCGGGAACAGTTGGTAGACACAGGGAATCCACACGGGGTTAATGAGGGGGCGTGGCACACGAGAGGAGCGGACGATTGGGGCGTGACAATATGACATTGAATCACTGTTAATGTTTTGGTGTTTCATTGATTAATGATTAACACATTGACGTATTGTTATTGAATCACTGCAAATACATGGTTAACATATAATTAGTATGATTAACATGATTACTTATACATTTGCACTACCACGTAACATATTATATGTTGTCTGCTGCAACTATTTTATAAAGCTATACCTCTTTGTGCACCAGTTGGGGCAGCTTCGAATCTCTTCCTGCAGGTGGTTTCTCCCCCCCATTTGCTCCGCTATCTGCCTCTCCAAGGTCCGAGCTTTCTTCACGGTCTGCAGAACTAACTGCAGGCAGCTATCACGAAGCGAGGTCACACAGTAATCAAAACAATCTCTTCTTGCCTAAGGCCTAAGTCATAACAGATCCAATATGCCTCCCGTCCTGGGCCTACCAATGTCCTATTTTACTTCCACAGTTTTTCGTGACGTTTCGTGACGTTTTCATCCACATTCCAACTTGGAGAGAAGTAATTGAATGCAGGATAAGTCGTCTTGTTCTCGCAATGTTTTTGTACCATGTGACGTTTTGCACTTAAGTCAGACAAAAAAAATCTAACCATGATGCATTGCGTCAGGACCAGAATGTGATTGTACAAATTGGGATTGTACAAACCACTATACGCTCCAAACCAGATCCCGGGGGATTACATTTCATAGGTAAGGCTGAACAATTGTTTTATTTGGACATTAGAAAATCCCATTTTATAATCTTAATTTTAGCTACGCCAGGCTAAGCTAGCAAAGCTATGCATTCAGGTTCTCAAGTGAGCCTCCAAACAACATTGTGACTAAACATTTTTAGTCACTAACTATGTAGATTGTTGTTAGCTATTAACATTTCTCAAACTTTGAAGATTTCCCAAAGAAATCCACCTCAGGAAGCAGTGGGAGGTAGCCTTTAGGCGGGAAGGTTTTAGCACCATTGACGCATCCAACCTCTGCAGTGAGCACTTTAGACAGGAGGATTTTGACAGGACAGGTCAGACTGTGAGAATCAGAGATGGAGCTCTTCTGTCTGTGTTCAGGTTTCCAACTCATCTCCAAAGGGTAGGTGTGTAGTTAGGCTGTAAGGATTAGAGAGTCAGTGAAAAAAGGAATCAGTGATGTATTCCATAACATTATGCTGTGACATACCTAATTCTGTTCATGTTTTTAACCATTTTATTTTCTTTCACATTAGCCATTGGCAATCAGGACCACACTGATTTCAGTAAGGGCACAGGAGAACCTGTCAGTAGACTGTTCTTTGCCTGCCCAAGAGACTGAAGCTCTGCCTGATCCCAGTGCTGTGAGTACTAAGGTCCTTTTCAAACCTATTTTAACACAAACCCCTACCACCCGTCATGCTTTTCAGATAAACTAATGTACACACATGTATATACATTGAAACATGCTGCTGTTGAATCAGATACATGCACGCATGCAGTGCTCACAGTGGAATTGAGGGGTGATGTGATTACAAACGCAGACCAGCAGACAGCACATTGTACTAACTGAATTGACTGATGTGATATAAACTTGACTCCTTGTGTCTACTAGGACCACTCCTACACACTACCTACATCTCTTGAAAATCTAAGGGCTAGACTCAATGAAACCTTATCTAGGGTGGAGAGCATGGAAAGAGAGAAGAGAAATGCTAAGGATCGAGAACGGAGAGCAAAGAACACAGTGCGTTCTCTTCTGCAAGATTTGAGGGAGAAGAACCTCATTAATGAAGAGCTGAAAGAGAGGCTGGATTTATACTGGATTTATAATATTTATACTATAAAATAGAAATAAAATACAAATATGGAGAAAATGGTATGTACTTATGCATAAAATTCCTTAAGGCATCCTAATTACTATTTCAAGGGGACATTCTAATTTGTCTGTACTAACTGAATTTTAGATCTTCCAGTGCATCTCCTGTCAAAACAGAGCCATGAGCATACAAAAGACCAGAAAGATTTTGCCCTCAGTCTCCACCGGCCACATACATTGAAAAGGTATTCCTCCATTTGACATGTTCTTTCTAAGCTTTTATTTTTATCCCTTAATCATAACATCGGACCTCATCGTCATGGATTTTAATGAAACTTGGCATGCTGATTTGGTCACATGAGTAACTCATAAATCTGAAATTCAGCGTGTCTTGGATCAATATTGAGGGAGAACAAAGTTTTAACTTTTTTCGGGGGGGGCTATGACTTTGACTGGCTATATTTACCTTAATATTAGCTGCACAGAAATGGTCCATATATTGTTTTAAAGCTATTCCAGAACTGCTTCAGTGTCAGTGATATATCTGCACCTATCGTTTCAGTCAAGACCACTTAGAGCTCCAATTTAATTAAATCAGGGCATCAGATAGGTATTTTACAATTTAGTTTTATTTATTTAACCACACACCATTTTGTGTGTACCGTAATTTCCAGACTATAAGGCGCACCTGAATATAAGCCGCACCAGCTAAATTTGAGGGAAATCCAGATTGTTCCATATATAAGCCGCACCGGACTATAAGCCGTAGGTGTTTTAATGTTTAATTACCGTATATAAGGGTTCCTGGTACCACGGAGGAGATTGTCGGGACAGAGCTGACTGTTTGGGAACGCAAAGCGTCCCATTTATTAACATTTGAGAAACACATTAAATCTTTCAATCAATCAATCAATCAAACGTTCACATCTTTGACATGACGAACAGTATTCGTGCAGTGCACAAATAATACAACCGTGCACTCCCAGCGCACGTCCGGTGTTCTGACAAAACGTCCTACTTTATCAAAACATCCTACCGTACTGCTAATGGATAGCCCTAACCCTAACTCTTACCCTAACCCTAACCCTAACCATAACCCCCCAAAAACCCTTACCTTAACCCGAACCCCTAAAACCTAACCCTAACCCTTAAAACCTAACACTAATCCAAAGACGGTGGAACTGCACATGTGCAGAAAGGCTCGATAGCACGTCTCGATAGGTAGGATGTTTTGTCAGAACACCGGCAGTCATAGTACCGTAGTAGTGCAGTGTAACAAAAAACAAAGCTTACAGCGCTTGACAAGGCAATAAAGTTAAATGGCTAAATTTAATTCGTTTTTAAAAGTGCTTGCCTGTAACACAGCAGTAAAGGTGCAGTAACGCGGCCGTTTACTGTATCAAATTCACTGATTCATTGATGCCAAGGGTACGTGCAGCAGCGCTATTTCCTTCTTTGACAGCCAGATCGATTGCCTTTAACTTAAAAGCAGCATCATATGCACTTCTCCATTTGTTTTCCATAATGAGGGTGTGTGCATGAACACTTCCTTGGCGCGAACTGTCTGTCTCGCTCTTGCGCTTCCTTGATAGTGCGCCCCTGTTGACCGTTAGCTGTAAAAATCCATAGATAAGCCGCACCGTTGTATAAGCCGCAGGGTCCAAAGCAAGTGAAAATAGTAGCGGCTTATAGTCCAGATATTACGGTATGTATGTATATCAGTTTGTTTCCATAAAGGTTTCCTTATGACTATTTGTTTGCCATGTTACCTTGTTGTGACCAATCACAGCTATCCTGTGTTACCATGGTAATTGCATTGTCTTTATAATATCCTCAGATTGACAGCTGTGATTGATCAACAGACGTGCATGTAAATCTATCACTTTATACAATTTATGAAGCCAAATTGTTACTAGCAGTGCAGTTTTTTTCTTTCTCAAGAAATTAATCTGAAAAAGAGTAAATATCTGTAAAAGTGGTGCATGTGTGTTTTAGGGGGCTGGAGTAACAACCCTTCAGCTGGTCAGTTCCGGGCCATTTTCCATCATCTCATGGTTCGGTGTGGTGCCTCTCCAAGCACATCTGGAAACGTGACAGCAAGGATGAGACTGTCTCCCTGTCTGCTGTTGAGATGTTCTCTACACTAGCAGCAGCAGCAGAAGAAGAGCTTCCATCTCCTTTTGCAAACATCCCTGCAATTGTGTGTGACCATAGCTACTTACCAACCCGCTTTGGTGGCCTAGTGGAAAATGCTTTTATTTACATCTCAGGGTTTGTCGTTCGACAGATCCTGAGAAAGCTGTCCTGTGATGTGTGCCATGCTAGTTTGGTAACAGATGCTGTACCGGCATCATATGATCAAAGCTAAAACAATGGAGGTTTGATGATTCCTTCCGAGGGTACAGTTGTCACGTCGCGGAGCGGGCGAGCAAGGAAGCAGGCGAGAGCAGTCAGATGGACGGGTAAACGGGGTTTATTCCAGACAATCTGGGCGGACAGGCAGGAACATCCACGAACAAGCATAACAATACAATGACTGATCTGACGGGACTGGACTCAGACGCGGACTAAGTACACAAGACAAGGTAAGGGTAACGAGCAACAGGTGGGAACCATCAGGCAGAAACAGGAGGTAACAAGGTGGGCGTGGCACACAATAGGAGCGGACGGAGCAGGGCGTGACATAACCCCCCCCCCAAAGGCGCGCACACTGGGCGCGCCCGAGAGGAGGCGACGGACGGGACGAGACCGGGGAACAGGACCTGGAAGACAAAAGCCAAAACATTAACGAGGGACCGGGAACAAGACAGAGACACAGAACAGGAACAGGGACGAAAAGAAAGACAGGACCTGACAAAGAACAGAAAAGGCGGACAGACAGACAGAGAAGGGAGACACAGAGGGCACAGAAGGAACACCCACAGGCGACATGAAGGGGCCAGGCGACGGCCGGAGCCGGGGAAGGCGCCGTCCGACACCAAGCCGGAGCAGGGGGGCACGGAGGCGACCGACACGGAGCCGGAGGGGCGGCCGAGGACCGGCACCGAGGCATCGGGGGGGGACCCGGAGGCGACCACCGACCCCGAGCCGGAGGACCCGCAGGCAGCCACCGAGCCACAGCCAGGGGCCAAACGGGCGAACCAGGGGGCAGGGCGGGCGGGACCTGGGCCCAACGCCTGTGTCCCCGTGCCTTACGGGAAACTGACAGGCGGGGTCCTGGGGGGTCTCGGCCTTCTCAAGGCAAGGGCAAGGGAGTCAGGAGGGAGGTCCTGAGGGTGGAGGCTCGGGCACAACAAGGGGCGTGGCCGCAGGCGGTGCGGCCGAAGTTGCGGGCAGGACAAGAGAGGCGGCCTCGGGCAGGGCTGCGGGCAGGACAGGAGAGGCGGCCTCGGGCAGGGCCGCCATCATGTGGCCAACAGGGGGCGCCTCGGGGGGGCGCCGCCAGCACGTGGCCAGCAGCGGGCGCCCCTGCGCGCACCTCGGGCGTGCGGCCAGCAGGGTGCGCCTCGGCGGGAGCCGCAGTCACATGGCCAGCAGGGGGCGCCTCTGCACGCACCTCGGGCGTGCGGCCAGCAGGAGGCGCCTCGGCGGGAGCCACAGTCGCGTGGCCAGCAGGGGACGCCTCTGCACGCACCTCGGGCGTGCGGCCAGCAGGAGGCGCCTCGGTGGGTGCCATCGACACGCGGCCAGCAGGGGGCGCATCCGCGGCCACCTCGGGCAGTACCGCGGGCTGAGCGGTGGCAGCTGCAGGGACATCAGGCAGGACAGGCAGGTCAGGCAGGACAGGCGGTGCCGCGGGCAGAGCGGCGGCGGCGGCAACAGCAGGCGGTGCCGTGGGCAGAGCGGCAGGTGAAGTTGTTAAGTTGTCCAAGCTTCTCACTCACTATGTGGCTCAGTAGTATTTTTATCTGGTTTGTGTTTATCTGGACTCCACTGTCGCTTGTTTTCCAACCTGCAACGGGTCTGCTCCAATATTCGGCGGCTGAGCTCCTCCGGCTACGTTTCCACCTGTCTGAACATCCGCCGACTATACTGCAGCTTTACCCGGACATCGCTTTCTGCCCTCGCCGGAGATACATTCACCGTGGGTCCCGCCGGGGTTTCCTGACCGACACCTCGAAAATAATAAGCTCCATCTGGTCCAGCTCCCGTCGTCCTCCGTGTAACTCCA
>JAOYFF010000305.1:0-10158 GCA_025773925.1 Cryptomyrus ogoouensis
TGTGACTCTTATCTGGAGGCTTATGCAGCCAAGGACACTTTTAGCCCGGAGTGTGTTGTATCTCCTCAATGGAGGGGGTGTGTGTGTGTGTGGGGTGGGGGGGGGGGGTGCATTTAAGGCTTACGCGCGGGCGATGGCTACAGAATGCAGGATGGGGGGACGGCAGCACGGAGCAGACAGACTAATGATATCAGAATACGGCCTGCGGCATGCTGATGTGCAGCCAAAGCAGCGGAGCAAAGCGAAACGCAGGCTGCCATACGTGTGACTGATGTACGGGGAAGAGTATACGTCTCTGACAGTGATGGGGCTTTCCCTGTTAATCTAGAGGGCTCCCCCAGACTCAAGGCAGAGCGGTGACCCTCAGTGTGCAGTGTGGCGGGATTTTTGAAGTGTGAGGCTGAATGTCCTGTGTTGAGCGTGACACCAGCCCCTGGGACAGTGCGGAGGGGAGGGCATCTTTTTTCAGTTCACATCATTTCCACATCTTAAATTAGCTGTGAAGAACAAAAAAAACAAAGCTGTTTAAAATACTTGATCACCTTACTGATTCTTGTTAAAGGCAATTTAGTTTTACCTAATAAGGTCACAGGGGAATGCTTTATGAATTACAGATCAGGCGAAGCTTGTTGTTATTCCCATACAGTTCGTCTTCCAGCTCTGAGAAGTCTGTACAGTAGGATCTAGGGAGCTTTCTGCATAACACTGAGTTCTGAGAGTCACAAGTCTCAGCAACACCACAGTGGTCATTTCCAGCTAGTCTTGAAAGCCCAATTTGGCAACCCATAACCCTCCCACTCTGGCTACCCCATTTATCCAGGGAGTCCCGTCCATTCTGCAAGCCCTGCCTGGCCACGCTTGACTTGCGCTCTGATGTGAGTGTGGATGGGCATGACCGATGCCTGATGCCTGATGCCCCATGCCTGATGCCCCATTGATGCCCCATGCCCGATGCCCAATGCTCTATGCCCCATGCCCGATGCCCCATGCCCGATGCCCCATGCTCAATGCACCATGCTCAATGCCCCATGCCTGAAGCCCCATGCTCCATACCCGATGCCCCATGCCCAATGCCCCATGCCTGATGCCCAGTGCTCCATGCCTGATGTCCCATGCCCCATGCCTGATGCCCCATGCCTGATGCCCAATGCTCCATGCCCCATGCCCGATGCCCGATGCCCAATGCCCCATGCCTGATGCCCCATGCCTGATGCCCAATGCTCCATGCCCCATGCCTGATGCCCCACGCCCAATGCCTGATGACCCATGCCCCGTGCCTCATGCCCCATACCCTATGCCTGATGCCCCATGCCTGATGTCCCATGCCTGATGCCCAGTGCTCCATGCCTGATGCCCCATGCCTGATGTCCCATGCCTGATGCCCCATGCTCGCCGCTCACATTGGGGAGAGCATGGGGAATGTGCAGATGCCCAGAAGACCCCGCTGAGGACCTGAGCCAGAGAGACAGACAGATGCTCTGAGACGACACAGCGAGGAACTGCCTGTTCTCCCAGCCCGGGGATTGCTGAGAAAAGGACGGATTAACGGGTGGCCAAACCCCAAGGGGCGCTGATAAGGGACAAAGCAGAGCCAGACTCTCTCCACCATGAACCAAGATTGATCAGCCTTGTGTGTCTGCCTGTCCCCCCAAGGCACTTGGAGATGCCCCACCCACTTTCATATCGGCACTTCAAGGTGCCTTAGAAGGGCATTTGCCTCCGTGTACCAGGCATCTCGACCATGGGCTCTCACATTATTCGTACTTTATTATGTTATTTTGGTCGGTGAAGTTGACTGTAATGAATTTGTATTAAGTGACCAGATGATCTTCATTAGCAGTATACTACTGGTATAGTTTGTAAGACATATCCCAGCAATAAAGACACACAAACACACACACATACACACACACAAATATTTTGCAAGTGCAGTTTTGCAAGGAATTGTTGTATGATCACCCTGCTCAGGTATTTGTGAGCAGAGCAGCATGTTTTTAAAGGAGCACCTGTGAGCAGAATGATTGGATGGCTTTTAAAATGCTCACGTAAACCTGTGGATGATGTGTGTCTGTGTGCTGGTATCACAACCTTGTCAAATGTGCTCGTCACACTTGAATCACGTAATGCTGCCATTCTCTTGTAATTTGCACTCTGTTCATGTAATTAATATTCATTACTTCACAAGCATCTATGAAAAAACCAGAGAAGTCGAGTGTTTATGTATTTCGTTCATTGTACTCAGAGGTTTGGTTTGCAGGGCGATCTGTGTAAGACATCGCTCTCTCTCGTTGTTCTGTCACAGTTGCATTTATCTGTTTTGTCGCTCTGTCGCTATTGCATTGCTCTGACTAGTTGCTTTGTCGTGATTACACTGCTGTCTCGTCACTTTGTTGCAGCCTCATTGCTTTGTCCCATTGCTCTGTCTCCATTGCATTGTTCTGTCTCATTTCTCTGTTGCAGCCTCATTGCTTTGTCCCATTGCTCTGTCTCCATTGCATTGTTCTGTCTCATTTCTCTATTGTGATTGCATTGCTCTGTCTCATTTCTCTGTTGCGACCGCATTGCTCTGTCTCATTGTTCTGTCTCATTGCTCTGTCTCATTGCCCTGTCTCATTGCTCTGTCTCATTGCTCTGTCTCATTTCTCTGTTGCGATCGCATTGCTCTGTCTCATTGTTCTGTCTCATTTCTCTGTTGCAGCCTCATTGCTCTGTCCCATTGCTCTGTCTCCATTGCATTGTTCTGTCTCATTTCTCTATTGTGATTGCATTGCTCTGTCTCATTTCTCTGTTGCGACCGCATTGCTCTGTCTCATTGTTCTGTCTCATTGCTCTGTCTCATTGCCCTGTCTCATTGCTCTGTCTCATTGCTCTGTCTCATTTCTCTGTTGCGATCGCATTGCTCTGTCTCATTGTTCTGTCTCATTTTTCTGTTGCAGCCTCATTGCTCTGTCCCATTGCTCTGTCTCCATTGTATTGTTCTCTCATTTCTCTATTGCAATTGTATTATTCTGTGTCATGTCTCTGTTGCGATTGCATTGTTCTGTCTCATTTCTCTGTTGCTCTCGCATTGCTCTGTCTCATTGGCCTGTCTCATTGCCCTGTCTCATTGCTCTGTCTCATTGCCCTGTCACAGTCCTCTCCTGACTTTGATCTGCTGTTACACTAAGGAAGCCGCAGCAGCAAGGTAGGAGCCATAGGGTCATGCAAGGGTTTAAGGAAATCGCGGCTGAACGAGACCTCAGGACCAGAGCGGAGACAGGAAGCAGGGGTTCAGAGACAGGGCACCACATGTTGCCAAGACGAGCACAGTTTGATGGGGGAGGGGGCATATAGCAGACTGGACTTCAAACGAGGGTGGGCAGCAGACAGATGGAGAGAACTGACGAGGCTGCGATGGCAGGCCAGCACCAGCTGTAAAGCTCTGTGTGTGCGTAGGTAATGCAGACTCGCCTCACCTCTGCCCCCTGCAGGATACTTCTTGCGCAGCAGCTCGTCACCCATGCAGCGCTCCTTCCAGGGCTGCATGCAGCTGATCCACGTGGACGACCAGCTGGCCGACCTGCGCGCAGTGGAGCAAGGCAGGCTGGGGGCTTTTGAGAATGTCAGCCTGGACATGTGCGCCATCATAGACCGGTAAGCCCATGTGCCAAAAGCAGGACTGCGGCAGCGGCCGAAAAAAAGGGTCATATTTACATGCGGCTGCTCAGCATGCGTGACACATGCATTGTTTGCAGTGAATCCATTTACACAGCTTGATCTCTTACACAAAGAGGTGTCACAGGATAATGGTACCGCGGGCAGCGTTGTACTGCGACGTAAATCAATACCTTGTTGGATTTCAGTGGCGTTCCACAAGCCGCAGGCTACCTGCCGTACAAACACACGCTGTGGGCAGACTGGGATCGGCCGTGCGGACAATAGTGACCCCCGCCCCCAGGGCGTTCCCAGGGGCTTTGATCAGTGGAGTCCAGCCTGGTTCACTGTACACCACATTCCACTGAGCTCACTGGGAACCAGCTGGGATGGTGGTCGGAGTGGCGCTGCAGATTCCAAGAGGGCAGGATTTGGGGGCTCCTGAGGGGCGGGGCACTGAATGATGTCAGGGACAGAGTGTTTATGGTTAAAGGAGCCCCTCCCCCAGTCCGCATGGCCCAGCGGCCGGGTCCTGCTGCTGTTACCAGCCTTCTTGCATCTACTTGCTACTGGGAGCAGAAGTAGAAACAGATGCTGATAGGCTGATGGCCTCCCAATCAGCCGTCAGCACTGAGCGCTGCCCAATCGGCTGTCAGCACTGACCGCACCTACAGCTCACACTGCTGTGAATTAAAAGCGGTCTGGTGACGTGGGAGTTTCTGATCCTCAGTAGGTGTCACCGGTGACGACGATCATTACAGGTTAAGCCTGGTGCTCCTGCCGCTTTCTGAAGGATGTGACATCATCACTTTCCTGCTTCCATAAACGGCCACGTGAGTGAAATCCAGCGTGTCCAGTCTGACAGGCTAGTGAGGATGGGATCCAGCTCAAGGTTCATGAGCCCCCATGGTGCTGGGATAGAAAAACCTTAAGAGGTTCTTTGGATGAATGAGTCTGTATCTTTGAACAGTGCCTATTTATAGGGGGCGAGGCTGAATGCAGCACACAGGCCCCAGCTGGTGCTGGGTTTGAACCGGCAACCTTCCGATCACAGATACAGAGGCTGAGCCCCGCACTCTGGCTTCCTGCCTCGGAAAGACCGCCATTGCAAATCGGCGCCGCATGGGATCCATTAGTGCATTTTATTGCCATATTCAAATTCAGGTAAACGGCCTGAGGCGCTTTGCTGAGCAGCATGACGTAATCAGCGGGTTAGGACACTGTGCCTGTGGTGGGATGGTGACCGGTTTGAATCCCAGCCTCAGTACAGTTAAAGGGGCAGTTCACCCAAAAATTGAAAAAGGTATGTTTTAGAAGGTCTTTAATTCCCCAATATCACTGTGTAGAAGATATGGGCATGAGCACCTCAGTGATATCTGCACAGTGGTATGACTGGTGTGTGGAGTTCGATAGAAGGAAATAGTTTGTGCGTTAAACTGCTCACTACAAAGTCTGTGGATCATCTGGAGTAACTGGATCATGATTTCTGGTAAGAGACGTTGCTGCCACTTTAATCACCACAGAAAGATGCCATTCAGTGCCAGTATATTTGAGAGAAGCCCGACATTTCTACGACTGGTATCTCGAAAACTGGGCACCTCCCAGCGGAACGGAGATGGATAGAGTGCACAAAAACTACACTAAAGCAGTTTCTGTTTCGGGGTGAGCTGGCCCTTTAATAATGTGAAGACTGCATAGTAGATGTGGCAGGACATGAAGTTTAATGTGTAGGAGAGTTTATTCCCTTATTTTGGGAGGGTAAGGTGACCCCCCCCATGGGAGTGGGGCTTCCCGTTAGGGCCTTAAGGACACGCTCACCTAAATTCAGTTACAGGACGGGCGTCGGTTGCGGCTCGTGTCATTTGGCTGTTTTGACACAGTCTGCCACTTTCAGCATGCTGCACATCCCTCTGTTCCAGAAGAGGGACCTTGCAGGGACCCCATCTGTACGCAGTGTGTTACGGACTAGGCCTCAGTACCAGCATTAACTATATTACCCTGTTTATTTATGGATAAATGAATATACATTATCCTATTATGGTGTCGCTGGCCATCCTGTCCTTAGTGTGTTTCCCCCCTCCCCCGACTGCCGCATGGCTCTATGGGCTGAGTGTGCCCCCATAAACCTTGTAGTCGTGAGTTTGAGGCCAGCTGCCTCTGTTTTTGTATTTATTGGATTTTGTTGCCCAGAGTTCCTTTTATATCAGTTTTCTTGTTCCTAGTCCGTGGGTTGTGTTCTGTTTTGGTTCTTGCTTTTTGCCCTTGGTTATGTATTACTTGTCTTTGTTATATTCTTCTGTTTCTTACTTTCCCTGTTGGTCTCTTGGTTCCTTGATTAAGTTTATTTGACCCCCCTGTTTCCCGGTGTATCATGATTACTCTACCTGATTGTCCTGCTCCCTCTCTGATTGTTTTTTTCATGTCTCCTGCTTCATTAACCCGTTTGGTTTGTCTATTTATATTTCTGCCTTAGTTCAGTTCCTCACTTGTTCATTGCGTCAGAATGTTAGCTGTTACTTTGTGCTGTAGTATGAGTTTGTGCTTTGATCCCTTGCTTGTTCTTGCTCCCTGTGTTGGTTTATAAGTTTGTGCTTTGATCCCTTGCTTATTCCTGCTCCCTGTGGTGGTTTATACCTTTGTGCTTTGTTCCCTTGCTTGTTCCTGCTCCCTGTGTTGGTGTATAAGCTTGTGCTTTGTTCCCTTGCTTGTTCCTGTTCCCTGTGTTGGTTTATACATTTGTGCTTTGTTCCCTTGCTTGTTCCTGTTCCCTGTGTTACCTTGTTCCTGGACCTTGTTTCCTTGACATTTCTTGTAGTTAGTCTTTGTTTTCCCCATATTGCTTTTTGACCCCCCATGGTTCATTTCCTTTGTGGTTTTTCCCAGTGTTTTAGTTTCTGTAATAAACTCCCCCCCCCCCACCCCGTGTCTCAGAGCCGCCTGTGGATCGTCACCTTCATTTCTCTGCCTGCATCATGCCTCACCCTCGTAACAAAGGATTAAATGATTGATTGATTGACTGATTGATTAATTTGTCTGAGGGGTTTTGGCCCATTGCCCACTGGTCATGTGATTTAGAGTGCAGGTGCGTCTCCGTATACTCTGCATTTTTCTTAGAGTAATACTGTGTATGACGGTGCTCATTAACGTAATGCGTTTTTGGCATTTAACGTCACGCTCATCTCTGTTGCCTCAGTGGGGCACCTGGACAATAACATTTGAGCTGAATGAGGAGCCTGGATGACAACCATGCGAGTATGTTTAATTCACAGAGCAGTTTACAGTGATTACTTATCACTGGTTTGACTTATCGCTGGTTTGAGTTTATATAAAATGAATTTGTAGAGATATTTATAAAATCACACAACGATTCCCAGACCCCCAGCAGTTCATCAGAGGGCCTCCGTTGCAGACCCCTGCTCTAATCGCCACCCCCTGAGCAGCACGACGCTGCATTCAGGCTCCAGCAGCCGACCTGACTGTGATCACACTCAGGGGTGGGGTCACCGTTTAGCTCCCCGGAAAGCTGCCCCCTGGAATTCGGCTCTGCCTTTTCTCACCCTTTTCTAGCGTGTTGTTACTGGGACAGAAAGCGGTTTGGAGAAGTTTCCAGTGGGAGGTGACTCAGCGGTTCGGCTTTGTGTGGGGTCATTACCGCGGTAAATGTCCTGTTTCACCGGCTGCCTGCAATTAGCCGATTAGCCGGCCGACGTTGGCTAATGGCTAATGACCTCACACAGACAGCAGCATGGCGGTATGAAGACGTGATGGTGGGGGTTTCTCTGCTTCTCCCTCCCCCAGCTCCGTGCCGCCTCCTGCTCCCCTCCATGGGGCAGCTGCTTGCGTGGGGGGGTATGCAGCCGTGATGGTGGGGGGTTTCGCTGCTTATCCTTAGGGCAGCTGCAAATAAGTGGAACACGGTGTTGGAGAGCGGTGGGAACGTGTCACGCCGGGGCACTGCCTTGCTGGCGGTAGGCCTCAGCGGGCTGCCCCCCCCTCACCAGACCTGCCCACCCCAGCACACCTGCCCCCCTTCCATTCTGAGCAGGCTGGCCCCCATCTTCCTCATGAGATTTATCTACCTTGCACAGTATAAGAAAATGATAGCTGCCACCCCAGTATGGAGTACAGAGCCATAAGCCCGCTCCCGTTACGCCATGTAGAGTACACCCCCACCAACCCCCCTAACGCCACACACGCCGGCTCTGTGTCGATGTGGGTGCGCTTTTGTCCATGAATGCAATGTTGCTCCCCGAGTCTGCCAGAGACAGCGGGAGGGAGCGTGCACTCATTCCCAGCATGCACCCATTCCCAGCGTGCACTCACTCCCAGCATGCACCCATAACCATGCCTCAGCCGCGATTAACCACGGTACTCCTAATCAATTACCCAATATGCCAGCGAGGCCCCACTCCGACATCACACTCTTACCACCAAACACACTATTCATCTTTACATTACAGAAAGCATTGATTTGTTTTTTTTTTTTTTTTGTTCATGAGTGTAATATGATGGAGCCAAGACCTATGGCGCTAATCTGATCTTTTGGTGACGTGTGGAGGTTGTTAAAGCGCAATTCATGAAAAACAAAAACAATAAACAGAAGCCCCTTCCGTGGTAAAGGGCCATCGGTGAGGCGATAAGTCTGTGTCGCCAGCGTGGTGGCGTGACGCCAGGCAGAGGGGAGAGAGGGAAAGCCAGACGGAGCAGGGCAGCCAAGATGGGCCGGCACCGGAACGGGAGTCCCTCCAAGCTGCGGCAAATGGCAGGGGGACAGAGGCAGGGGGACAGAGGCAGGGGGACAGAGGCAGGGGGACAGAGGCAGGGGGACAGAGGCAGGGGACGCATGTTTCCCAGCCTCAGATCACCTGAGAAGGTCTTCATGTGCTCGGCGTCTGTCCCCGAATCCGTTAGTGAAGCTGCCGTCATCTTAACTGTGCTCTTGGTTAGATAATGCATGACCTACCTGTACCTGGATTTTCAGTTTTTTTGCTGGAGCTTAAGTATAACTGAGGTGGTGAGTATAAAAGAATTTGAAAAAAAAAAAAGTGATTTCTGTCAGCTCTTTTACAAAGGGGCTGATTCATGGCAATATATCTGCTTTTTCCAATGACTTTCTGTCTGAGGTCATGGGAAAGGAGCCTGATGATTAGTCTAAGGCTAAGAATGAGAGAGCAGTTAGCCTGGGCTGCTCTGAACCCACGCTGAGCTGTCGCTTTTGTAGATGCGTGGGCACGCTGACGTGAAATGACAGGCAGGCACGCCGACTCCGGGGAGACAGGTTGGCAGGTCTGACGGCTCGTGAGGGACCGTGGCGCTCCCTGTATCGCCCACTCCGCACTTGTTTAGAGATAAGACGTCCATGTTCTAAGATCTAAATGATCTGACATCGCTCTCGCTCTAGCCTGTCATTTTCTGGAAATTATGCTGCATTGTATGCTCAGAAGTGGATTTTATTGACGCTGGCCGGCATGTGATTGTTGATGTTTGATTAAATTTGAAGGTGGAGTGTTGAACTCCAGCGCACAGTCATTTTTCACCACAGCTCTTCTGACAATGTGAAACCGTCTTTCCCCCTTACTGGAGAAGTTTAAATCTATAACTTCTCTCTGAGCTCGCCTTGGGGTTTACGCTGGACTTCAAAGGCACTTTTGTCTGCGGCAGTAAGTCTTCTGATCCCGCTACCAAAGCGCTGAGGCCTTGCTCCGGCTGGGAGAGGGTGTCACCCCCCACACTTTCACGGGGCCCCAGGAGCATGCAGAGGTACAAAGGCAGGCACCGGGGTGGCACTCGGCAGCGCAGGCAGGCTTTAAACTACTGCCGACAGGGGCACATGACTGCCATTAACCAATCAGCAGTGTGCATTACTTGTACCTCCGTAATGATAGGTTATAAACAAGCTTCTATTATGTAGTAGGCATAGAATACAGGCTGTCTCACTGATCCTAAGCTCTGGGGTCAAATCCAGTCCTGGATGCCTAAGATTACATGAATAAGCCCCCAGAGTTATGAATCTGAATGGATATATGGCATTATATTAATATAAATTCTGTGTCGTCATACATTTGACCCTGAACCATTCCTTTACGATATGGATCATACTGTATATCTTCTTGTTCATCTCTGTGCCTCAGTCTCCCAGTGAAAACAGAAAATTCTGTGCCTGAGTTTCCTCTTGCGTTTTCCGGTTGAGTGATCCTATGGGAACTCTAGAGATGAGACAGATATAACCAAAAACTGGAATGAACATCTTTTTTTTTTTTTTTTTTTTTTAGTAAGACTTGGTCAGAGCTGAGATCAAAGGAAGTACAGTGCAGGCTCCTTCTGTGTAACTGTGATGAGAGAAATGGGTGTTCCCCAGAGCCACGTGACTGAAATGGGTGTTCCCCAGAAGCACATGACTGAAATGGGTGTTCCCCATAGCCACATGACTGAAATAGGTGTTCCCCATAGCCACGTGACAGAAGCACATGACTGAAATGGGTGTTCCCCAGAGCCACATGACTGAAATGGGTGTTCCCCATAGCC
>JAOYFF010000306.1:0-13567 GCA_025773925.1 Cryptomyrus ogoouensis
TTTTCATGCAAGATTTTGAGGAAATTGTGTTCATAAAATGTAACGACTAACGGCATAAATTGTAGAAATGTAGTGGATTAGAAAGTACAGATAATTGTCGCAAAATGTAATGGAGTAAAATAAAAAGTATGCATTATTATTTTTACTTAAGTAAAGATACGTAAAAATGTACTTAAGTACAGTAACGAAGTACAAATACTTTGTTACATTCCACCACTGAGTATATATATGTTGATAAAAAAGCATTTGAATAAATACTGTGGAATATGTTTTTACCAGGTACTGCAGCTTTCATACCAGTCCTCTCTTTAGTCACAGACTAAATGTGCGTATCACTGGATGTTCCCAAGCTAGGCAGGAGATACAGAGGTGGGCCTTTATTGGCCCTCTGAAGGAAATTACGGTGTTACAGCAGCTCATATTCTGGTGGTGAAACAGAAAAAGACATAGGAAAATGGGCAGGATAGCCATAACCATAGCTAACCAATACCTCTCTATATCCAACACTAGCTCATGCTCCTTCCTCTCCAGAGAGGTAACATCCTACTTTTCCACAGCCAGCATGCATTTCCTGGTATGTTCCATCTTTTCTGCTCATACTTGCCGCCTAAATGGCACCACGCCTAACCACAAAATAGCTCCATGTGGCCATTTTGGGCTGAACCCACTAAGGTTATGATGGTGAATACCACTTCAGAACTGGCTCCAGGGCTCGGTACTACTAACCCAGTTCCAAGTACAGTATACTTTTTCTTGGTACCTTTCTTTGTAGTAGTTTATCTGGCTTCTCTGGATAGACTTGTTTGCCTTGAGAAGCTCTACCAGGACTTCAGGCCACAGATGACATAGCTCCACATGAAGAACACAAACTAAGAAGTATGTAAACATTTAATCCACATGTCCCAATGCACTGTTACATTTTTGCATTCACAATATGTTAAAGGAACACAGTGTACTTCAAGCAGAAATATATTCAAATTTTATTATATTTTTTACTTTTAATAGTTATACCGTGAGAGTGTAAAATTAAATGGAATCTGTAAATATCAACAAGGAACAATGGTCCTTGGCCTGCTGTATATGCTAAAACCATAACTGCTTTACAAACATTGGTGGGTAATAGTGCTGTTAAAAATGAGGTTCAAAGAAACCACACAAAACAGAACTTTCGTGATAATTTTTCTCAAGAATTATACAAAGGCTTGGCAGATCCATGGCTGCCGGGTAAAAGGTGCAGAACAATAAAACACCTTCAAGCTTCAGGTACAAAAGTGGAACAGGAGTGTGAATAAATTGGGCCACGTGAAATCTCCAATTGACTTGCGATAATATCACGAAGTGTACATTTTTACTGCTAGAACAAAAGCGCAGGCACACACACCCATATAAACAAACATCGGACAACTGAACAGGTGGAGCGAATTAAAGGTAACAGGGAGCGTCACCTGACCTGCTTAAAAACGAGCTATAAATACTGTTGTTGCTATTTTTTGCTTTCTCTTTATTACCGAACCAAGAAGGGCATATTATTTCCAGAAAAAACATGAACATATAGAAAAAAAAACAAAGAAAACAAAGTATCCACACCACATTAAGTACTTTTTAGCTTTTTTATATATGAGAATTTCATTACTTAATTGTCCTGTGCCCTTTCCATTAAACAGAAATATCTTTAAAATGGACTTTTTGGAACGTGCTTGATAAATCATTTATATCCTGCAATGTTCAGTCATAAATCGTTTATATTCCCACCCTTACTGGCTTAAAATGGTATTCACATGAATAGCCTATTATATATATTATTTTCAACAGAATGAACTGTTCATATACTGCATTAATATAATTATATTAATTTTCAGTCTTTTATAGAAAACGAAATGCATATTTTGTCTGTATATGGGTTTGAATATAGATGGCTTATTTAAAACTTTAAAGGCACGATATTGATGGATGCAAGAGAACTGCAGTTTCCTTATAAGAATGCCTTATGCTGGTTTGAAAAAGCAAGAAGTCTGATTCATTTATGCCATTTTTCAAAAACGTTTTCAGCTATGTGAATTAGTCCGGTTATTTAAAACAAAATATAATAATTAAATGCGTTAAGGGCCAATTAATTCTGCATTATACCTGACTACAAGATAAGGAGCTTAACTCAGTATTTTGACCGACAATATACTTCCCTTTAAAACGTGAGCAGCGTCTGAAACTCCCTTTAAGAAGACTGTCGCGTTATAATGACGTTTATTTACGACCCCATGTGAAAAAAATGGATTTTTATGGGATATGTGATATCGATTAGCTCTTTTATTAATACATTTTGTTTCATTTTCCCTTCATGAATGACTTAATTTAGCTGCTAACTAATTTTCTAATATCGAAAATTAATCTGGGCTGCAAGCAACATTTCTAGTCTATATCAGACATTTCGTATTTTGTCCATTGCCGTTACACGTGGAGTAATGAAAATCATGAAGCGACCGAATATTCTTCTAACAGGTTAAAGTCTTGTCTAGATTTAAATATGACTCTGTAAAATATAATTTTACGTCATAATAGATTTTGTTTGTGGCAATGGCTTTGGTTCACCTCAGTTCTTTTTATTTCCTCCTAAATCTGCGATTTTTTTTGTGTTGCGTGTAAAATATATTTGTACACAGAACATTTTATACTCTTTGTACTGTGTAGTATTGTATGTATGGAAGCCTATACGTGTGCGTTGCATTGGCATAACATGAGTTATTGACTACCGTGTTCTTGTGATTTGTGATAATCCATTTTCATTAAGAACTAAAGATATTTGATATACAACGGTTAAGCGTGAATCCGAATAAAAATCTAGGTAATTGAAAGTGCCGTGAATTACTTATTTGAAGTTTTAAGGGGGGAAAAGGAACATAGTTCCTAAAAAGCTTGCTGGGTCACTGGGTTTAACATATTATATTGATTAATTGAGCAGCCATTCAAAATGCGAACCAGCTGTATAATTAATAAACCATGTTGTCGACAGGAACCCCCGGAGTAGGAAAAACCACACTAGGGAAGGAACTAGCACAGAGAACGGGGCTGACGTATATCAACGTGGGTGATCTAGCACAGGAAGGTAAAATCATCTAGGCAAACGATAAGTGGTAGTTGAAATATTGTGTTATGTGTTTCAGTTTATTTCAATTCAGTGGTTACTTGTAACCCTGAGTTTTTTTTTTATTTTTTACACACTATCGCTTGTGTTTTTAAGTTAAGGTGTGTATTTGGAATATGTTGTTAATTCTAATAATGTGACCATTTCCTTTCCTTAGGAGAATTATATGATGGTTTTGATGATGAATACCAGTGTCCTGTGTTGGATGAGGATAGGGTGAGTTTGAAGTTGAATCTCCTTATTCAAGAATTTAATCACCAAAATATGCTTATTCTTTGATTATGGAAAACCCCTGTATACCAATTGTGGCTTTTCCCACCTGCTGTAGGTGGTTGATGAGCTGGAGGACAGGATGAATGAAGGCGGGGTGATTGTGGACTACCATGGCTGTGATTTCTTTCCCGAGCGGTGGTTCCATATAGTATTTGTACTGCGCACAGACAACTCTCAACTGTACACCCGCCTAGAGAGCAGGTTATCTATCTGTCTGTCTGTCTGTCTGACTGTCTACTCATTGATGGATTGATTATCTGTCTGTTCATCCATATTAAACCCCTCTAATACCATTTAAAAGTTGAAAAACCATGCTTTGGGTTTAAAATTGGATTTAATATTGGATCTGCAACGTTCTGCTTTATGCTTCAGTTCAGTACCTTGTGTAGTGCAGTCTGTTGGATTTCTGTCTTGCAGGGGTTACTCGGGGAAGAAGCTTCAGGACAACATCCAGTGTGAGATCTTCCAGACCATTTATGAGGAAGCCATGGAGGCTTATAGACAAGAGATTGTCCACCAGCTGCCTAGCAACAAGCCAGAAGACCTTGAAAACAATCTAGAACAGATTGTTCAGTGGATAGACCAATGGATAAAGGATAACAACTGAAGCCCTTTGCATGTGCACAGTAGCTTATAACATTCCCTCAGCTGGGAATGCATAGTTAAGTTATTGATATTATCAATTATGAAATATGTCATGGATGCATGGAGAAAATGTCAGTTTTCTCATTCTGAACATGAACACCATTATGTGCTATACTTATCAGTGGAATGTTTGATCCACTTTACATGATAGCTCAAATTCAAAAAAATGCTTCACTTTCTGCTACTTCCATGTATACTCTGAAACCAGTATTTCCATTGGGTGACTGGCAGAGAAATAAATAATGAATTTGCAGTCATGCTGTAAACCAGAGATAACAGCAGTTTAGTACCAAAGGAGTGCAGTTCAAGTAACGTACTGAGTGTTTTACAATCAGCTTCTCAAACATTTACTGATATGAGGTGTTGGTACTACAGGGTGATAATTGAACTAGGAGGCAGTTGACTTCATTGGCACAGATAATGACAGCCTGGAGACAGACGGACAGTTTAGGCCCAAAATCAGTATTTCCCCTAATAATTTATATACAAAGTGTTGAAATCTGGTCTGGTTTTATTCATTTATTTTTTTGTCATTGGATTATACGTGCCAACAAGAGGATTTAGTTTGTGAAATACTTAAATTCTCCACAAATTGGCTTAAAATGGTATTCACATGAATATTATATATATTATTTGCATTTAAATAACAGGGCGAACTGTTCATATACTGCAATATAATTATATTCATTTTCAGTCGTTTATAGAAAATGAAATGCATATTTTGTCTGTACATGGGTTTGAATATAGATGGCTTATTAAAAACTTTAAAGGCACAATATTGATGGATGCAAGATAATTGGTTTCCTTATAAGAATGCCTTATGCTGGTTTGAAAAAGCAAGAAGTCTGATTCATCTATGGCTTTTACAAACACATTACTGATTGCAAATAAAATGTTTGCTATATCTTGTGATCTGGGGGTTGTTTTATTGACCAGTTGATTTAAGTGACAGCAGTGTTAAAAGTATTATATTGAAAGGTGTTTCAAGGGGTAGAACCCATGTATGCAATGGGGAGCGTCTTAGGAACACTGCACATTTGCTGGGACTCGCAGGTATCAATGTAAGTTCTGCAAAAGTGACCTCTACCGGTGATCATGAAGAAGTGTTTTTAGTTATAATTATTTCGATTTTTCACATCTAAACGCAAGTAAAACGTTAATGATAACATCTTCGCATGTCTGAATATTTGGTTTTCATTTACATCATTTAATTTGATATAAATTAAATTAAAGGTTCTGTTTCTTTCTTAATATGTCTGCTTCCTGTTGAAGTCCTCAGTAAACAAGTGCAATTCCTAAATACTATCCTACTTGTCCTCATTATTCAGAAGATAAAACTTGTATTTCGTCAGCACGCCCCCCCTCCCCCCTCACCGATGGTCTCTGACAGCCACCTCAAGCAAAATTTTCTGCAATCTCCACCCGTGTATAAGAAGGCGTCGCTCGAACCCGAAACGCTGTTGTCGCACGGTTCTGCTTCTTCGCCGCAGCGCGTTTCCATCGGTGTGACGTTACTCGGGGCGGTGTCACGTGGTCAGGAATCCTCTTCTGCGGAGGCGCTATGAGGAAGACAGGTTGGTTTGTGGCAACAGGTACAGCCAAAAATAAAAATTCTCATGCATTATTATCATCGCCAAAACAATAACATTTTCCAGCCTTAGGTAAGTTTTACTACGTTTTCTTGTCTTCATTCAGTCTTAATTGTTAATTTCAGCGAAATGTGTAAACTAATTCTCTAAGCACTTTTTGTTACGCAGTGTTTACGTACCTTAACGGGCTTTTGTGATACTTATGTGATTTATTCAGATGTATAATGCTGAAATTTTGATGTCAGACTTTGAGTACATAACTGTGTTAAATTGTACTGAAAAAAGTACTGTGAAGGAAAAGTTCTCGTTGTAAAAAACGTCTAGTTTTGGAATTCTGTAATAACAATAGATCTGGATCTGGGGCAGATTTGTCTTTGTTTTTGTTTTTATTCAGTCATCGATATTACGGAACGTGGGTGTGATCCGCTTGTTAATAATAATTAATTTTATACAGCTTTTCCGGAGGGAAGTTGAGGGAATGTTAGAGAACACAGCCAGGCATTAGTAACCACGGCTTATATAGAACATTAGATAAAGCAAAGTATTTAACTTGATAACGGGAAAAATATTGTTATTCACTATAACCTTTTCACCGTTTACACCTCAGAACGGGAACCTCTGTTATTGATGACCCTATATGTTTTATTTCCTAATTTTCTTGCTATTTACATTTTTCTCTCTCCAATTGAAAGGTTGAAAGCAATCCTCATGTCTGCCGGTAGTGGATCATCTGCCCACTTTGATCGCATCAGAGAAGTTAGACCCTTCATTGGGGAACCTGGTGCCCAGTTTTGCAGAGCTGGTCCTCAGTCTCTAGAAGAGGCGAGAGGGGCTGGGCAGGGACGTGGGACACCTCCACTTCCTCTGGCGCCCTCTCCAGTACACTTGCCACTGGCCGCTGAATTTTACCCCAGTGACAGTGATGACAGCCTTGATGCTACAAATGTCAGACCTCTTAAGTCTCTCATTCCTAGTTCCGTGAAAGACTTATTCCGGGGCAGTAAGGGATCTCTTTCTGAGTCAAAAAACAATTCCAGAACCAACTTATCTATCCCTGGGTCAAACCAAGGTCAGCACGGCGTGCCAGGTGGAAGTTGCACTTCTCAAGAGAAAAAAGAAGGCACTATGGACCCAATCAGCACCTTCGATGACCATACAGTACACACAGGCTTGACGTATGAGGAGAGACTGGCACAGTATCGACAAATCCACGGCTACATGAGAACCTGGGCTGGCTTGCTCCGTATCCTGGGCTCCATAGAGCTGCTGCTTGGGGCTGCGGTCTTCGCATGTGTGTGTGCATACATATACAAAGATAACGAGTGGTACAACATGTTTGGATACTCGCAGTCTTACAGTGGATACTCAGGCCTGGGGATGACTGGCGGGGGCATGGGTAGCATTTCGGGCATGAGTGGTGGCGGTATGAGCGGGGTCTACTACACGGGGCCCCAGACTCCGTTTGTACTGGTGGTGGCAGGTCTAGCTTGGCTGGTGACGGTGATCTTGCTGGTGCTGGGCATGACCATGTACTACCGCACCGTACTTCTGGACTCAAACTTCTGGCCGCTCACCGAATTCTTCATCAACCTGGTTCTTGCTGTGCTCTACCTGGCTGCGGCTATCGTGTACGTGAGGGACACGCTCCGAGGCGGTCTGTGTTATTACCCCTATTTTAATAACGGCATGACCGGAGGCTTCTGCCGCACCGAAGCGGGCCAGACTGCTGGCATCATCTTTCTCTTTCTAAACACGCTGGTCTATGTGGTCAGTGCCATCGTGTGCATTAAGCTACAGAGGCATGAGGCAGCCCGAATGCGCCGTGAATACTACCAACGGGAGGTGAGTTTGACATTTTAGTGAGCGGCAATAATTAAATGACTTTCTTCTGAGTGGCAATATGTGGGATCTGTCACTGACGGCAGATTATAATGACTTTCAGATTATAATGCTGACCATTTATAATCTGAATTATTGTGTTGTTAGGCTGGGAGTAAAATAAGTGAAATAAATGAAAAAGTTCTGGTTTTGAGATGGTTTCAATTGTTATTCTTTTTGACCATTTTATTGCTTTGGCGAAAGCCATTAAAAGTTGCTATATCTTTTAAAAATTGAACTTTAATGTAGAGGCACTGATTTTATTCCTATTTCTTTTCTAGCCTGTTGCCAGTGCTTGTGTTTTCATATATTTTGTCATTTTACAGGTCATTCATCACCTCTCACAGCTTGCACATGAGTGGTTCTCTCTCTCTTTCTGTGTTTTAACTTGTGTTTTTTCCCCAGGTGGCTGCATATTCTGGCCCAAGATCACTGGTAAATGTTCTACTAAATTTTTCAGTCTGTAGTTTTAAAAACGTAACGTAATAATATTATAACAGAAGTGAAATCTTAAAATTAACTTATAATTAATGGATTTTTAAACAATGCATACAGTACATTTACCCTTTATATAATTTTATCAGTATTAAAAGTCGGACGTTTGGTGGATCTTTGGTATTCGCAAACCTTTTTTTCTGCATATGCACAGTGATATTCCCTATTTTTTGTAGAAACCGATTTTGCTTGACTCACGAGCTCCAACACAGATTAAGCCCACAAGAATGGAGCCGCAGGTGAAAGCTGGCCATGTCCACTCTTTGCCCCCCCCAAAACCTGTGATCCTGCCAGACTACGTTGAGTGAGTCCACTAATCACACCTGATATAATGTGCATCAGATTGCTGGAAAGCTTTAAGATCTTGCCTGCCAACCCAATTTTACTGCACTTATGAGAAAACATCAGAATCTCCTACAGAAAACAGCTCCTGAAACCCAAATACCAACGTGTGTGGTTTGCACCCCTATCTCATCAGTTCCCCTGGTTTCTCAGTCGGTTAATTGCTATTAATTGTTTTTTACAGTCTGGTTCTAGAATATATCAACAGGGGATGGTAGTGTAATTCCCCTTTCACTTCCACTCTGTGCCACGCTGTGACAACATGGTGCTTATCATCTACAACAAAGTGAAATTCCTTGTAGGGCCCCAATAAAACAAGCCAATAAATATTAATATTAATATTAATATTAATATTAATGTTAATAACACCATAACAGATCCTATTGGCACACATTGGCTTTCTGCAAACAGCCACTGGTTTAAAACAGGAACAAAGGAATTTTAAAGATATTTTAGGGGACTGGGCATTATAAAGTTACTACTCAACATATATAGTATCCCCAGCTAAATTGTACAGATTGTACAGGGTGCCTATATCTGGGGTAGTTTTATGTACACGGGTATTTAACATCACGGCAACATGTGTGTCATTACTGCCTTCTGATGTTATAAACCTCATAAATTTATCAGAAGTTTTATCTCATTGTTTTACTGATACCTGCCTTTTATGTAATGGGATTTTGACACAAGATTTTTACCTGCTTGTAGGAAGTATCCCAGCATCCGCACTGATGTTGAGCGAGATCGCTACAAGGCCGTCTTCAGAGACCAGCATGCAGAGTACAAGGAGTTGCATGCAGAGGTGCAAGCTGTGCTGAAGAGGTTCGACGAGATGGATCGTGTGATGCGTAATCTGCATCTGCAAACTTCCAGCCAAACGGTCAGGAATGATCCCCGTTATATGAATCTCCTTAAAATACTTTATAAAGTGCACAGTCAAAGTCATTGTTGCAATGATTACCACACACAAATGTGGTTGGAGCAAACTGGAAAATGGCATTGCTGTAGTGATACTACATGTTAATTAACAAAGGGAAATAAAAAAATTTGTTAAATACAGTTGGCTGTCTGTATCCATGGGTTCTGCATCCATGGATTCAATCAACCATGGAAAATATTTGGAAAAAATCAATACAAATTCCAGAAAGTTCCAAAATGCAAAACTTGAATTTTCCACATTCCGAGCACAGCTCTGAGTCCATGCAGATGAAGTCTCCTGCATGCAGACCCTACTAATGCCTCCGCAATCTGTAAGTTTTAAACAAAAGAAAATGTGACATTGTTGCTGACATGTACTACCTAGTTAAGCCTACAGTGATTGCATCTGTACTAAACATGTACACATTTTTTTTCTTGTCATTATTTCCTAAATAATACATTATAACAACGATTTACATAGCATTTAAATTGTATTGGGTATTTTAAATAATCTAGAGATGATTTCAAGTATACAGGAGGATGTGCATAGATTATATGTAAGTACTATGCTGTTTTATACGAGGGAGCATCGAGGAATGCATCCTGGAACTGATCCCCCACGAATACTGAGAACTGATGTATGCATCTTCCACACTACACGTCCAATACAGGGATGCAAAGTGGTCTGAGGAATATACTCCACAAAATTGAGCCAGCTTGTATTTCGTCGTTTTAATACCTTCCTATTTTACACAACTCAAAATAGACACATGATCATGTTATTCAGTGAAGTATTTATTGACATAAATTATATAAATAATGGATAAATCTCAATCACACAACAATATTCCAGTCCCTGACAGAAAAAGTATATGAACTTCACACAAAAAGCACTGTTTAATGTATGGGGCTCTTCGTCATCCAGAAGTTTGTAAAATGAACTCTGATTTTTTTTCTGTTTATACAGCTGGGTATTTTACTGGTGCAGTTTATAAAATATCACCTAAGGCACTGTATAGAGTTTTTTGTTAAAAGTAACAAACATTTTTACTTAGCCCAATTTTGGCAGAGTGGTAGCTCTGAGGCTAGGGATCTATTGGAAGGTTGCTGGTTTGAATCCTGTGAATGCCAGGAGAGATTCTACTCTTTTGGGCCCTTGAGCAAGGCCCTTAACCTGCGATTGCTTCATCCTGGGTATGGCATTAATCTACATACAGCCCTATAAGGAGGTCCTCTAACATTCAGGGAAAAATTTGGGGGTTGGCGGCAGGATTGGCACACCAGCTACCAGAAAAACTCACACTGGTCCATTCAGACTAGTGTGGTGCTGAGGTATCACCCGCTGCATGGCTGCACTCAGGTTCCCATCTTCTGGGGTTCATCGTGTGGTGGCTGCAGCAGTCCTTACCAATTTTCAATGTATTGTATTGTAAAACTATAATAATAAATTGTATAAAACAGCAGAATGAATGGTTGATATATATGTGATATCCTGCATTATACAGCTCTTAAGTTTAAATTCCTGATTTGATGTTAAGTGAAATGAATGAATTCATTTTTTTCCAAACAGGAGCAAGAGCGTTTACAGAGGATCCTGCAGGATTATGAAAGAAAGAAAACTGTGAGTGCAAATAACTTGTATTATTGTATTAATGACATATTCTTTCCTTAAATATACAAAAGAGATTTTTTCTCTGAAACAAAAAGGAATTACTATATACACATGTACTGTTGCTTTTAATACTCAGCAAGTGTTAAACACCAGTTCATTTACCTATGACAGATTCTTTCTTTTCCTCATTAGTACATGGTACAATTTTGAAATGGCAAAAATAGCAAGCAAAAGAAAAACAGAATAGAAATGACAAATGGTTAACAGCACAAATCTTTTCATCACTAAATTGTGCATTATTTTTGCTTGGTTACCACCCACGTGAGATTTTATGTAATGTAGTCAGGTAACTGAATAATTGTCTCATTCTCCGTATAAAGTTGATTGCGTGTTAAAGGCAAAATGTTTAGCGTAATTTGATAAGTTGCTGTTTTTTTTTTGTAAGTTTCTGTAGATTTATTTACAGTACTATACTAATTTGTCTCACATCAACTCTGTCCATTGTAGCTTGTTGCAAAAAAACATACACTCATGTGGCTGTTTTATTAGTTACACCTGGGGGGTGTTACATGAAGCAGGGTTAAGAGAAAGTCTGACTTATTTCGACGAGTCCGGCTCATTTAAGTGGGAGTTCTGTTCCATTAACATCTCTTAAATGAATCCCCGCTGAGCTACCATGGTAACTTAGGCGAGTGAACAAGTCTGATCCGGGCCAGGTTAACTGTCTTGCTTAGTTAAGCTTTGTCTCAAAGAACGCCCAACGTGTGGGAACAGATTCCCAAAAGATCTTTCCGTCGGATGAAATTCCGCGCTCTCATTACTCATGTCATGTAATAAATATAATAAAGCCTATAAAAATCACGTCTCGGAATTCCAATTAATTGCAAAATAATTAAAATAAAATCGTACCCATACTACAAAGCTCATACATGAAATGCAATGACTGAAATTGGGAAAAACAAAATTGTTAAAACTATATGAACAGGAAGGTATTTTTATATTTTGTTTAGTCACAGTCTATTTTGAAAGATTATTAATTAAAAGCAAAGACAAGATACGGTTATTTGTGCAGAACATTTCATAAGGATGCGATTGAAAGTATTTTACGGAGATCAAATAGTACAGAATAACATTATGCTGAAAGAATGACACGTGAACTCAACCCAGAAGGTTCCTCGTTGGCTGCAGGGATCAAACTAGCAACTTTCGTGTTATAAGGTGTTAGCATAAACCACTGCACCACCGTGCCACTGTACTAGGCACTTATAACATTTACATAACTTACACATTTAGTCTGTCTGCAATTCATTGCCAAGCCAACTCCCTGGCTGTGTTTATGGCCACAGTATTGCCTTTTTTAGCGATTACATCTTTGTATTTTTCATGCAGCTCATTCAGCAGCATTTGTTCTGCAGCGGAAAATAAAACACCGCTCTCGTTTTACACGCTTTCCTACTTATTTACTCGATCTATCGTTCATGCATTCATTTGGGCTTCTTAAATATCTTGGGTGTGCGCACTAAGTGAGACTATGCAAGTCTGTCTTGTATGAGCCTTGATTAGTTAAATCTGAACTGCGTTAGTGGAACGACATGGGGCTAAGTTTAGAGATGGCGCTAGTTTGGGTCTGACTTTTTCGGGAAAGTCTGGCTTTCTTTAGCTACTTTCATGGAATACCCCCCTGCTCATTAATGCAACTAGTCTAGTTCACCAAACAGCAAATCATATGGTTACTGAATAAATTGACCATGTAGACAGACTCAAGATGTTCACTTACTGGGCTGTTAAGCATTATAATGGCTAAGACACATGATCTAAGCGATTTTGTACTTGGTGTGATTGCCGGTGTCAGACGTGGTTGTTCCAACACCTTAGAAACAACCACCCACTTGGCATTCACATACTGGTGTGTAGGCTTTAGAGGATGGCGTTATGAACAAGACAACATCTAGTCAATGGCAAATATGGATCCTGAGTAGAAAACCACATAAAGTGGCCACTGAGTGCATTTTCTGTAATCCTGGTGGTAGTGTTGCCAATTTAAACTATAATACAGACACTGAATATGTTCAATCTTTGACAGGACCCCGCCTTTCTTGAGAAGAAGGAACGTTGTACATACCTAAAAGCCAAACTATCCCACATCAAGCAGAAGATCCAAGAGTACGATAACGTTACAAATTGGAAAGATGGATACAAGTAAATGTACTGTTGCTTGTGGTTTTTCAAGAGCTAATGTACGAATTAGTCATTTTATTTACTTATATTTAAAATGGAAGACAAGACACCATCCACAGCAAAACGGAAATGGAAGGAATGCAGTTTGTTTAAATAACAAAAGGAACATTTAAAAACAAACTTCATCCTTCACAAAAAAAAAATAGACTCGCTTAGTTTGCAAACAATTTTAAATTCCTTTTTGCCATGTTTGTTTAACTTTTTTCAGGTAGCATTTTTCATTTATGCAGCCAGATTTTGTACGAGGCCCTGTTACTCAGTAGGCCCTTGTTTTCAAGAGGTACGCTGAATAAGCAAAATGATGCACTTCAATGCAATACACCTCAGTGCAAAAGGTCAAAAGGTGTTTGTTACTGCCCTTCAAATTAAGGGTTCCAAATGGAGTTTGACTGTTATATTCTGCATTTATGATTTGTCCTGTATTTTTTTCTGCTCAGT